>MQUG01003180.1:0-65446 GCA_007213375.1 Steinernema feltiae
TGCGCTGTATTGTTCCAATCACAATCGTCAACCCAACCTGATTCAGGGACCTCTCGTACTTCATCAACTGAGGTGGATTACGTGTTTACTGAATTCAGGTGCTTTACGATTTCTTTTCAGATGCAACGGCGTTCTCGAAGGTGTGCGAATTTGCCGCAAAGGCTATCCAAACCGAATCACCTTCATGGAATTCTTCGCTCGCTACAAGATGCTTGCCGGTCCGCATTTCCGTGCATCATCAAGGAATGAGAAGGAAATGCTGAGTGAACTGTGCGAAGCGGCGGAAATCCCTTCTGATCGCTATCAACTTGGTTTGACAAAAGTCTTTTGTCGAGCTGGATTGTTGTCTGAGGTTAGGCGAGAATAGAGTAAGCGAGACTCAATGATTGTTTAGTTAGAGGAACGACGCCGAGCGTTGATTACATGCATGGTTTCCGGCATTCAGGCTCACATCAGGTGGTATTGGGAACAGCAACGGCTGAAGAGGAAATACGACGAATGGTCGGTAAACAAATTATTTGACAAGTGTGCTGATCACAATCATGTAGGAACGCCATTTGCACAATCCAAAGCAATGTCCGCATTTATTCCCGTGTTGCCACATGGGACTGGTACCGACTATATGCCCGTATTCGCTCACTAATCCCATTGGAGAGAGACAAGCAGAAGATTGTGGGAGTTAAGCAAGGAGAACGAAACGCTTTACGAGGTAAATTCGATCTTTTGTTTCTGGTATTTTCTGGCTATCTAGAAGTGCTCCATAATGATGGACGAGATTGAGAACACAAGAGAAGCAGTACAACAGGCGGAAAGAGACGCGAGAAAGGTACGGTAGATAGCATTTTCAGCTTTGCTCATGATAGACGCGCAGATACATGAAGAACGACAAGAGATGGAGAAGAGACTAGCCGAAACGAGCAAAGAATTGAGCGCCAATGAGGACGTACTGAACATGATGGAGAAACGGTTCGAAGAGCAACACCAAAAAGTCATGGTACTGCGGTAGCTGGTATACAAAATAATCATAATTTCGTTGAAGAAACTACACACGTGCGTTCGTGATAACGAGAAGACACTACAACGGGTAGAAAACGAAAAAGACGAACTCGCACAACAGTTGTTCAAGACCAGAGAGAAGTTAGACAGGGAAACGGCACTCAAAGTGCACCTTGAAGAAGAAAACGAACAATACCAAGAACAGATGCAAGAAATGGAGACAAACATGGACGTTATGCGTCAAAACACAGAAAACTGGCGGATAAAAATTGAAAAGTAGACTAAGAGTCCGCAAAACATTCTTAATCTGAATGCTTACTGTTTAGATTCGAAGATGAAGCTAATCAATTTGAAGAACGACGGAAAAGGCAATCGGATCTAGTAAGCGAGTTGCAACAAACCATTGATGAGCTAAACGTAAGTAGCAATGGAAATTATGTCAAGTTGAACATCTTCCGTTTAGGCTCGAGCGAGCGAACTCGACGCGAATCTACGAAACGAGAGGAATCTGCGGAGAAAACTAGAAACTGAAAACGACTCGCTTTTGGAAGATCTTCACCGTCTGAATCAGCGCCTTGATGAGACTCAAAAGAATCTCGATCTTATGGTAATTAAGCAAAAAAAAAAAATCACTTTAAATCAGCGGTTTGATTTTTCAGAAAGACAACAACAGAAAGAAAGACACTGCAATTCGAAGTCTTGAGAAGGCAGTGCAAGAAAAGGCAGAGCAGATGAACACCTGCATCGCGGAGCTCAAAAAGATTCACCGAGCGTCTCAGGCTGATATGCAAGGCGCAAACGATGACTTGCGAAAGAAATGTCAGAAGCTTGAAAGTGACAATCGTCAGTTGAAGCATCGGCTCGATTCGGCTGTGTTCGAACGTGAAAGCTCAGTCGAGTCCGACTACGGTCGAGGCAGTCGGTTAAGTCTAAGTCGGCAATATTCGATGAGCTCTACGAGTTCTTTGAATTCGGTGCGCACGATCGGACGCAGACGAGAAACTGAGCCTGATGTGTTTCGAGCTTCGCGCTCGCCATTGAGTTGGAGTAGGCGCGATACTGAGCCTGATATACGCACCATGTCCCTGTCATGGAAGAAAGAAAACGACGATCTGCGACCAGATTGGACCCCTCTCAGCAAGAGTCCATCGCAAATGCAAATAATGGATCGCGAAAGACAGATTGCACAATTGGAACGTTCTACGCAGTCTTTGAACACTGATAATCAACTGCTGCGACGCGAAATCGAAGTCTACAAGCAGTCATTGAGTGAAGCGGAACGGGTACGAGATAAGACCAACTGCATAAAGTTACTACAATCGGTATTCTAGGAAAAAGAGACCTTAAATCGCCAGAACAAAACGCTGTCCTATGAGTTGGACAAATCGGAAAAGCATCTCACAAAAGAAGAGAACGCGATTCAACTACTTCAACAGAAACTGAAAAAAGCACAATCGAATGTTGACACTTGGAAGCAGAAATTCGAAGAGAGCCTGACTGAAAGCAAAAACGACATTATCTTCGAGAGGTAAATACAAAGCGAGAGGCAATCAGAACAGAAAGCGAGCCAATTCTAGGAAGAAAATGAAGGAGCGGATGGAAAAGCTCATGCACGAACATGAGCTACGCAGCAGCCACTATGCCAGTGTTGATAAAACACGCGACAAGTTACAAAGCGAACTTACAGAAACGCAGGTTAACCTTGATAGAGCGCTCGTGCAAATCGCGCACATGGAAAATCTTTCACGATCACAGGTAAACCAAGAAGTAAAATATCTCAAAATGACCATGGCTCCAGATGTCAATCGCTGAAAGTTGGGAATCACAGAACAAAGCGTCAGTCACAGAAATCGACGATCTGAGAAAAGAAAACGCAACATTGAAAGTGCAAGTTCGAAGACAAGGTCGACAGATAGAATTACTCACCCGTAAGAGACTCTGATTTACCTAATTCTGGTAGATGACCTCTTTTCAGAACAGTCGGAAATTGACGACTACGTCACCAAATTGGAAACCAAGGTTGATCAGTTTCAAGAGAAAATAACCGATACGACCATACAACCGTGAGCTCAATTCATGAAAATGCCGGTGATGTAAAGTTACGATAAAAATAAAACAATTGTAACAAATTTCGCTGAAAGATTGGTATTAAATGCAACATCGTCAAAAAGCTGAATACATAAAATATACAGAATACAGAAATTACGAGAACAACGATTTATTGAAACGAACATTAAATGTGAAAAGATTGTAACAAATATGCAAACTCATGGCAATTCAGCGAACACGGAGTCAATGATCTTCTTCATGACATTTTTATACCTGGCAGGTTGTGTACGGTTAATATGTTCCATTCTGGGCACAAGCGACATAACTAAAATTACAATTAAAAACTGAACGCTTAACCGAAAACATACTCTCTGACGCCACCATTGATGGTGGTTCTCCATTCATTTCAGGCAGAGATCGAGCAAACATAGAGGGTGCAGGAGATCGAGCACGCATATGTGGAGGTGCAGGCGATCGAGCACGCACAGCTGCAGGAGCAGGACATCGAGCACGGATAGTTGGAGGTGCAGGAGATCGAGCACGCATAGTGGGTGCTGGCGATCGCACACGAATGGGCTCCGGCGATTGAGCAGGAATAGTTGGCACCGGCGACAGAGACTCAGACAGACTGACACTAAACAGCAAAGAAACTAGTACGCATACAATAAATTTGAAAACACTACCTGGAATCAATTGTAGATAGCGATGATGTCGAAGCACAAGGGCTAAAGACCGCATCTTCGGTGACTGTAGACTCCAATTTTCCATTTTCAATTCGTACTTGACCCTTGAAGGCTTCAACCGACATCTCCAGCTGCGATTTGTCGGCAAACGAAGGGTCAATCTCCAGGTACTTGGCCAGGTTTGCTCCAGTGGGAAGTTGTTTCTTGTACTTGAACACGTGCAGCCTCTTCACGCAGTTTAAGTCCATTTTTTTCTTCTTTTTCGTGATTTCTTCCTTCTCATTGCACGGTGCAGACATTCTGGAAGAATTACGAAATGTTATTTGTGCGTCAACATGCGCGGTGCTCATCCAATCAAACAAACAATTAACATCTCGCACAGCATCGCCTCAAACGCCGTTCAAGCCACGCGACAATAACGTTGGCGAATGCAGCGTATAAATAGCACACGTCATCGCACACTGCCCTTCACTAATTGGGCGCAGGCAGTCAGTGTGCCGACCAATTTTTTAGAACGATACGATATTAGCGTGAGGATTCAGATGAATTCAAAAAATATTCGAATTTGTCAGACGTTCTACCAGCCGCGATTTTCGAAATTATTTTCATGAGGTCTCGAACCGATTTCCGTCGCGACGGTAAGATTTAGGCCGTTGTGTACATCTTGTTCTTCGTCTTGTTAATTTCGCGGATCACCTTCAGTTTCAGTAGGCTGCTCACCGTCATGTTGATTCGTTGTCTCCTTGGGCGTTTCTTTCTGCTGCGTCGATGCCAGTTATCCTAGTTGATGACTGTTCGCCTCTGCTGCAATGTTGATGCTCGCTCACTTTCAGTTGTTCTGACGCGTTTTCAATGCTCGCGGTCGTGTTTTCTTGTCTTCTTCCCCTAACAAAATTCACTCTTTCTTCAGTGTCCAACTATGGACCACAACGCAGACTTTCCCGCCGGTCATCTCGATGCTGAAGGGAACCTCGTTCCGCTGTACGATGAGGACGGTGGCTACTACGATGAAGTTGGCGCCTACTACGACACCAGTGGAAACATGTACCCGCTCCCCGGTCACGAGTTCACATACGACGAGCAGGGCCGCATGTTCATGACCCCTATCGCTGAGCCGCAGCAGGACGCCGTCGCCGAAGTTGAGCTACAAGCTGCTCCTGAGGAGTTCTCTCCGGAAGAACTCATTCAATCGCAGTGCTACTACGACGAGGACGGTACGTTCATCACTCCTCCAGGCTACGAACTGCAGTATGATGAAGCCGGCAACGCTTTCATCGTCCCCACCAGTTCGCAGCAGCCGCAAGACGTCGAGCACGAGCATCCCGCTCAGCCGCTGTGCACGGAAGGACAAGAACCGCAACAAGCTGCGCCTGAAGCTGAACAGCAGCCTGTTGAAGACGCCAGTCAGATTCAGTGCTACTACGATGCGGAAGGTCACCTCATCGCCCCAGAGGGTTATGAAGTACGCTACGACGAGCTGGGCTACGCCTATCTCGTCCCTCAGCAGCCTCAGCAGTCCGGTATGTGAATCATTGTATTCGTTCTCAAGTGCTCTCTTCAGCCGCCAACGCAGCTCACGTCGAACTAGACAACATGGCTGTTCAGATGCGCGATGTCGCTCTGAACGAGTCCCAGGCTGCGCAACCCAAGATCACTGCGGAAGAGAAGCAGCAGCTACACACGCAGTACAAAGACGTGAAGCAGGTGCGAACCAAGCAGTTCGAGCATCCTGCTCAGTTCCAGCATCCCGCTCAGTACCAGCATCCCGCTCAGTACCAGCATCCCGCTCAGTACAAGCAGCCCGCTCAAAACGAGCAGACCTCTCAGCACCAGTGGATACAAGAACATGCTGCCTACTTCGGTGACCACTCCGATGATGAAGGTAAGTTGCACTGCTCACTTTTCAAAACCCTTAAGCTTCTTGTAGATCTAACTGTGGAGCAGCGAAACGCCCGGAGAATATTTGGCAGAGGGGATCGTTATAGTCCTCCTCGTCCTTCCAAGAGTGGCGGATTGAGTCGTCGTGAAAAGGCGAACATTCGCGGAGTGCACCAGACTCATCTTCTTGTAGGCATTTTACTATTTACTTCGACTAATTTTTACTCATTCTAGACTATGGACACCAACGAGCGTCGCATTCGCGAGGAAGATCTTGGCCTTAAGAAGATCCCGAAGCCGGTCATATATCGCTTGAACAAGATCACTTTCCTTGCGACCCCGGGACAAGACACTTTCCTGGTACATCCGCTAATTCTGGTTGACTTGAGCCAAACTGTTCATTTTCAGCTTCCTTATTTCTTTCGTGATAGATATCCAGGTTATGTGCGGGATATCGAAGCTCTTGAGGGAAGCTATGACCCGGAACTCCGCGCTTCTAACCCACCAAAGCCTCTCACTGAGCGTCCCGACGATGCTTCCGCATACCCCGATCCTTATGTTGGTGAGCACCCTCGCGGTCGCCGCGCTCGTCGTAATATTCTGAATTACTGACTGATTGATTGTAACATTTTCCCGATGATTTGTTTAGCTACTTGTGTAGCGTTTGATATTTTGCTAAAAATTTGACATATTTTGATAAAGACTTACACATTAATTTCAAATATGGTGTTCCGACTGTTTATTGTATTCGCATTGTGGATTGTGGGGATGTGGACAGTAGCGCACGTGCAGATGAGTTATTTGGTTACCTGCGTCAAATTTACCAATTTTGGACTTCGATGCCGGATCCCGTAGCGATGCTCGCGGGCTAGGGTAATCGGTGGCGGTCGTGGTGACAGTTTGTGGCGGCGCTCCACGAGACTCACATGCGAATAGAGGATATGACGTGGAGGGTGTCTGGAAATTTTTAATTTGAAGTTTTCTGTCTGTCATTGCAATGTCTGAAAAGTGATTTTCTTTGGGTCTGCTGAAACAATAAAAAATTGCGTTTTTGTCGTTTTCATCAAAAATCTACTCCAGAGAGCTAAAGTGCAAACGTTTGCAGACGTTTGCTTCCGTATCCCCGTGATGCGCTCTCTGCTCCTCGTCTGCGGCATCGTCGCCGTCTGCTCGGCTCAATTCTTCAATTTCCCCCACAAATTCTCAAAGACCGTGAAGCCCTGCGATGACTTCTACCAGTACGCGTGCAACTTTGACGGAAACCGCAACGACTCGTTCACCGCGGAGCTCCGCGATCGCTTCTACGCGGACATTCTGGAGCTGATGCAGAACTACGATCTCGAACAGAAGGACCCCGTCTACAATTTCCTCAGAAACGTATGCCTTTCGCTCTCCTCGGATTACGGTAGCTTTTCGCTTTAGATTGTGAAGGAGCGAGTCATCAACGAGGATCTGTTCTCGGAAGGAGAGAAATTGGCGCAAAAGGCGTTCGAAGGAGACGATTATCCGCACATCTTCGAAGACTACCAATACGGCCCGCAGCTGAACATCACCGCTGATGCCGGTAGCTACCGTAATCCCTCGTGCATGCCCTAAAAAAAGCGATTTCCAGGCGAGGGCACGTTGTGGAGCGCCTCATGCAAGTACAACGAGTGTCCCCCGTTCATCAAGGGCATCGCGCACCGCTACCGCCAGCTCGCCGATCGCAAAAGCGTCATCGATCCCGCAACCTGGACCATCAAGGCGCTCTACCGTAACCCGAAGCTCGCGCGCACGGACTTTAGCATCTTCACCAACAACCCCACGTTCCACCTGCAAGTGCTGCAGAACGACAAACTCGCTCCCTTGATATCAGCTACATTGATGGCGAAAAAGGTCTCCTTGTTAGCTTACGGTCTTCTCTAAATTGTGCAACTCAGAAATCAGCGCCGTCTGCAATCTTCTTCAAGTCAAATCTGGTAAACTGGTGGATGCACTCACGCAGCCTTGCATTCGTGTTGGTGACAAGGTGATTCGTAAGAGTCAGAATTTGAAAAAGGTTGGTTTCTCTTCATTTCATGCGCTCACTTGATAATTGTAGACATCGTTCTCCGTTGCGGCGCTTATCAAGATACTCTACGATAGGATGTTCAAATGGATTGTGCTGAGGTGCAACGAAGCAATCGACAAACGCGATAAAAGTATGTTATTAAGGCCGCCAAGTTTGCGATTTAATCAGCTGACTGGCCTAAAATAGAGTATTTTGTTTGTTGTTGCTAGATTCAACGAATATTTTATTACTTTAATTAGAGTTTCCGTCACAGTTGTAAAGCTCGCCGTTTAGTGTCAGAATCGTTCAAGAACACGTACATTGGCGTCCTCGATATGGCAGGATTCGAAATTATGAAAACGAACAGCTTCGAGCAATTCTGCATCAACTACACCAACGAGAAGCTCCAACAGTTCTTCAATCATTTCTTGTTTGTTCGCGAGCAGACGGAGTACATGGAAGAACAGCTCGAGTGGAGTCCGATCGACTACACCGACGAACTTCAAATTACCATCGATATGATCGAAAAGGTTTTTGGATCACGCGCATATGTCCACTTATCAATTCATCGCACATTTATAGCCTATCGGATTGATTGCTTTGCTTCAAGAAGAGTGCCTTGTGCCAAATGGCAGCGATTCAGCTCTGCTTGAGAAACTGATTCAGAATCTCTCGTCATCGTACGTGTTTGCAAAATCCAAACAATCTTCAAGGTTAGTGTGAGCTGTATAGTGCGAGTGAAAAGTGAACTTTAAAGGAACACTTCCGTCACCCACTTTACCGTCACGCATTACGCGGGCTCAATCCCGTACAACATCGATGGTTGGGTTGAAAAAAATCGTGATTCTGTTGAACAAAATATTCTCGATGTGCTTTCGCAGTCAGAAAATGTCTTCATCCGCGATCTCTTTCCACCAGGTAAACAAGGAGCGAGTACTTATAATCACAATCAATTGCAGTAGTAGCTCAAGACACGATGATCCGCTCGCGGCGGGGCAACCTGTCAGCCTCCACTGTATCGTACATCTACAAGGAACAGCTCAATAACCTTCTCCAAACACTGCAATCCACTTCTGCTCACTTCGTGCGCTGTATTGTTCCCAATCACAATCGTCAACCCAACCTGATTCAGGGACCTCTCGTACTTCATCAACTGAGGTGGATTACGTGTTTACTGAATTCAGGTGCTTTACGATTTCTTTTCAGATGCAACGGCGTTCTCGAAGGTGTGCGAATTTGCCGCAAAGGCTATCCAAACCGAATCACCTTCATGGAATTCTTCGCTCGCTACAAGATGCTTGCCGGTCCGCATTTCCGTGCATCATCAAGGAATGAGAAGGAAATGCTGAGTGAACTGTGCGAAGCGGCGGAAATCCCTTCTGATCGCTATCAACTTGGTTTGACAAAAGTCTTTTGTCGAGCTGGATTGTTGTCTGAGGTTAGGCGAGAATAGAGTAAGCGAGACTCAATGATTGTTTAGTTAGAGGAACGACGCCGAGCGTTGATTACATGCATGGTTTCCGGCATTCAGGCTCACATCAGGTGGTATTGGGAACAGCAACGGCTGAAGAGGAAATACGACGAATGGTCGGTAAACAAATTATTTGACAAGTGTGCTGATCACAATCATGTAGGAACGCCATTTGCACAATCCAAAGCAATGTCCGCATTTATTCCCGTGTTGCCACATGGGACTGGTACCGACTATATGCCCGTATTCGCTCACTAATCCCATTGGAGAGAGACAAGCAGAAGATTGTGGAGTTAAGCAAGGAGAACGAAACGCTTTACGAGGTAAATTCGATCTTTTGTTTCTGGTATTTTCTGGCTATCTAGAAGTGCTCCATAATGATGGACGAGATTGAGAACACAAGAGAAGCAGTACAACAGGCGGAAAGAGACGCGAGAAAGGTACGGTAGATAGCATTTTCAGCTTTGCTCATGATAGACGCGCAGATACATGAAGAACGACAAGAGATGGAGAAGAGACTAGCCGAAACGAGCAAAGAATTGAGCGCCAATGAGGACGTACTGAACATGATGGAGAAACGGTTCGAAGAGCAACACCAAAAAGTCATGGTACTACGGTAGCTGGTATACAAAATAATCATAATTTCGTTGAAGAAACTACACACGTGCGTTCGTGATAACGAGAAGACACTACAACGGGTAGAAAACGAAAAAGACGAACTCGCACAACAGTTGTTCAAGACCAGAGAGAAGTTAGACAGGGAAACGGCACTCAAAGTGCACCTTGAAGAAGAAAACGAACAATACCAAGAACAGATGCAAGAAATGGAGACAAACATGGACGTTATGCGTCAAAACACAGAAAACTGGCGGATAAAAATTGAAAAGTAGACTAAGAGTCCGCAAAACATTCTTAATCTGAATGCTTACTGTTTAGATTCGAAGATGAAGCTAATCAATTTGAAGAACGACGGAAAAGGCAATCGGATCTAGTAAGCGAGTTGCAACAAACCATTGATGAGCTAAACGTAAGTAGCAATGGAAATTATGTCAAGTTGAACATCTTCCGTTTAGGCTCGAGCGAGCGAACTCGACGCGAATCTACGAAACGAGAGGAATCTGCGGAGAAAACTAGAAACTGAAAACGACTCGCTTTTGGAAGATCTTCACCGTCTGAATCAGCGCCTTGATGAGACTCAAAAGAATCTCGATCTTATGGTAATTAAGCAAAAAAAAAAAATCACTTTAAATCAGCGGTTTGATTTTTCAGAAAGACAACAACAGAAAGAAAGACACTGCAATTCGAAGTCTTGAGAAGGCAGTGCAAGAAAAGGCAGAGCAGATGAACACCTGCATCGCGGAGCTCAAAAAGATTCACCGAGCGTCTCAGGCTGATATGCAAGGCGCAAACGATGACTTGCGAAAGAAATGTCAGAAGCTTGAAAGTGACAATCGTCAGTTGAAGCATCGGCTCGATTCGGCTGTGTTCGAACGTGAAAGCTCAGTCGAGTCCGACTACGGTCGAGGCAGTCGGTTAAGTCTAAGTCGGCAATATTCGATGAGCTCTACGAGTTCTTTGAATTCGGTGCGCACGATCGGACGCAGACGAGAAACTGAGCCTGATGTGTTTCGAGCTTCGCGCTCGCCATTGAGTTGGAGTAGGCGCGATACTGAGCCTGATATACGCACCATGTCCCTGTCATGGAAGAAAGAAAACGACGATCTGCGACCAGATTGGACCCCTCTCAGCAAGAGTCCATCGCAAATGCAAATAATGGATCGCGAAAGACAGATTGCACAATTGGAACGTTCTACGCAGTCTTTGAACACTGATAATCAACTGCTGCGACGCGAAATCGAAGTCTACAAGCAGTCATTGAGTGAAGCGGAACGGGTACGAGATAAGACCAATTGCATAAAGTGACTGTACTCGGTATTCTAGGAAAAGGACAACTTAAATCGCCAGAACAAAACGCTGTCCTATGAGTTGGACAAATCGGAAAAGCATCTCACAAAAGAAGAGAACGCGATTCAACTACTTCAACAGAAACTGAAAAAAGCACAATCGAATGTTGACACTTGGAAGCAGAAATTCGAAGAGAGCCTGACTGAAAGCAAAAACGACATTATCTTCGAGAGGTAAATACAAAGCGAGAGGCAATCAGAACAGAAAGCGAGCCAATTCTAGGAAGAAAATGAAGGAGCGGATGGAAAAGCTCATGCACGAACATGAGCTACGCAGCAGCCACTATGCCAGTGTTGATAAAACACGCGACAAGTTACAAAGCGAACTTACAGAAACGCAGGTTAACCTTGATAGAGCGCTCGTGCAAATCGCGCACATGGAAAATCTTTCACGATCACAGGTAAACCAAGAAGTAAAATATCTCAAAATGACCATCGCTCCAGATGTCAATCGCTGAAAGTTGGGAATCACAGAACAAAGCGTCAGTCACAGAAATCGACGATCTGAGAAAGAAAACGCAACATTGAAAGTGCAAGTTCGAAGACAAGGTCGACAAATAGAATTACTGACCCGTAAGAGACTCTGATTTGCCGAATTCTGGTAGATGACCTCTTTTCAGAACAGTCGGAAATTGACGACTACGTCACCAAATTGGAAACCAAGGTTGATCAGTTTCAAGAGAAAATAACCGATACGACCATACAACCGTGAGCTCAATTCATGAAAATGCCGGTGATGTAAAGTTACGATAAAAATAAAACAATTGTAACAAATTTCGCTGAAAGATTGGTATTAAATGCAACATCGTCAAAAAGCTGAATACATAAAAGATTCTAACAACACTTTATTCACTTCTAGCACTAATGAAAACTAGCAACATAAAATGATACTTTTTACTGTGGCGGCTTAGCTGATTCGATTTCAATGTACTTAATCAAATCGGCACGCTCATTAGCCTTCTTGAGTCCGGCAAACACCATCTTAGTACCGGGGATGTACTTCTTAGGATCCCTCAGATATTCGAAAAGCGTTTCGTTGGTCCAAACGACTCCCTAAAACAAAAAACATCAAATCGAAACCGGTACGGATTCGCAAACCTTGCTCTTGTTAGCGGCGGAGTAAAAGCACGATCAACAAAAGAGACAACGTGAAGGAGGGAGTCGAAGTTTGGAACAGGTACGTCAGCCATGATTTAAATAAAATTTGGAGGGTTTTTTGAAGAACAACTATGAGTCTCTCGCCTCGCCTAAGGCGGACGATCCGGATTCGTTGGAGCATCTTGTCGAATACACCAAAGAGCACGAAGCTCTATTGGCATATTACTATTCATATAGTAAATGTTCTTCTATAGACGACGAGATGCGTGCTACTCACCTGTAAGACATCTTGAAGATTCGCCGAAGGTTACTATGCGTACTAATCACAGAGACCGCGCTTCTATCGGCAATCGGCGACACACGACCCATTTTGGTACTTCCCGCAAGACTATGCAGCATCCATATAGTGCTTCGCCAAAGCAAATCCGGACACACTTACACATCTTGTTCGTCAATCTATTAAAACATATCAAGATGCATCTATCCAGCGAGCAGTAGCACGCACCAGAATGTGATTAGATAAGCATCGCGAGCTTCTAAAGGCCATAGCCTTGTTCTCACAGCGTCTGACGTGGAGCAGAGACCGGGAGGCAAGTGAAAACGACTAAACAGAAGGAACAATTTCACAAATCCGAGCGGAGTGACTGCGGCTCACAGCTGATCCCGCCTATCTAGTCTAACATTAGTAAGCGTGCTCAACGCTTAATACCAGTTCACTTGCAAGTTCACGTCACCAGTAAGCAATCCCAAACCATCAGCTATTTCCCTCCTCGCGATCGCCATCACAGATTCCAATAGAATCATCGGCGCACGCTTGAATAGCACCGAAGCGAGCAATTCTCGGTGTTTTCGCATGATTCCGATACAATGAGCGTTCCCCGCGACCTGGGTTTAGTCTAGGACGGTCCCCGAAACACAGAACTGTGGCCTATTCGCCTTGCAACGGCACATGTTTGATCGGCGCGCGTTCGAACAGCTACTGTTCGAACGTATGACATTTCCAGCGTTCGAAGTCCGTTCGAATTCCGTCGGCATAATGCGTCGTCACCGTGGGTTAGGAAGAGACAGCGCATACGAGGTTGCCGCTGTTCGAAGATAGCTTTTTCATAGTTCAATGGATGTAGTATTGTTATTAGATTTATGCACGGGACGAGCATCTTGTTGTTTAGGGGGGAGGTTTACGAGGTCTCGGGGTCTCGTCACGCCAACCCTGTAGAGACATCTTCCACGTGGCCGCGATTGGTGCGCGGTGGTGTCTATGATTATTATTCATTAGTGTTGTTTACTGTTGTTGGACCGAGAGGTCGCGTGCTGTGATCGGATAATAAACGATTTGTTTACGTCAGATAGCCTCGTCACGCAGAACAGCAGCTCAGCAGGAACAGACCCGGACGGCAGCCCCGTACCGCGGACTTCTACAGTGTTTGTTAATTCGTTCTCTGCGTTGTTGTTTGCTGATCCTGCGCGCTTATGTCAGCGGTCGGTGAATTGTTCGCGAGTTCAATTTTTAGCGCGCATTGTACGCTGAAACAGTGCTCTTTGATCTCGTTTTCCTCTTTTTTTCAGATGTCCGACGAGTTCACATTCAGCTTGCCCTGCTTCCCCGGCTCTTCGTCGAGCGACTTCGAACGCTTGGCTTCGCTTGGTTGGTTAACTCGCCTGCGGTAATCTCAATTTGGTAAATTCGTCTAGGAAAGCCGGTGTTCTCTTTGACGGCAGACTTTTCTGATTCTCAGCTGTCAGCCCACAGACAACAAGGAAACTCTTCTTTGGAGTAAGCAGCAGGTTAGTTCGATACGTTTGCGCTATAAACTTCTGTTTTTTTGGCTCTTTCAGTGACCAGCAAAAATCACCGATTTCAAAGTCGTGATCACAAAACATCTCACCGGGCACTCGCATCGGGCTCACAATTTCCACTTTTTTGGTTTCGACAATTTTCTCTTGGTGAAAGCTACGACAACGCTCCAAAAGAATCTCTCTGTTTGCGACTCAGCTGTTCCTCGCAGAGCTGCGCGACCTGGCGCACATCGTACATGTCGGCCAGAGTTGCGAGATAACCAACGGAAGAAGCTTGACAGGTTGTCATTTCCTCTTGCTTTTACATCATTCTCGATTTAGAAGCTTTATAAGCGACCTGTCGTTCCCTACGAACATACTAATTTCGATGCCTTCCGATGCCGCCCGCTTTGAGATCGCCGGAAGAGTAGTTTATCTGTCGAAGAATGTAGGGAATCAGTTCTAGAAATTCGATTTAAGGTCTTTTGATTGCAGATGCTCACTCGCTGCTCGCCGTTCTTCGACGCGATGTTCAATCAAGACTTCCTGGAGAAGAGCACCGACTCCTACGCTCTTCGCGAGGTCAAATTCCACCAAGTTATGCATCTGTTGGCAATCGTTCATCTTACAACTGCTTTCATTGACGGTAAGCGCATTTTCAAACAGTATCTGCAGCGTAGCTACGTTCAAATTACCATATTTGAATAATCCTATTCAGCTTCTTCCGTTGGTTATCTCGCAACTCTGGCCGACATGTACGACGTGCGCCAGGTCGCGCAGCTCTGCGAGGAAAAGCTGAGTTTCTATTCGGATCAGGAGGTCGCAAACAGAGAAATTCTTTTGGAGCGTTGTCGTAGCTTTCACCAAGAGAAAATTATCGAAACCAAAAAAGTGGAAATTGTGAGCCCGATGCGAGTGCCCGGTGAGATGTCTCGTGATCACGACTTTGAAATCGGTGATTTTCGCTGGTACGTTTGCTTTGAGGAACAATCTTATACCTGTTTTGGTTTAGTCGCCTTTTTTACTCGGTGGAGCGTCGCAGATGCAGTTGGCAACGATGTTGTTGATAAAGAAAGAGAGTTTAGTTTTCTTCCTTCTTACGGGTATGGTGACTACGCGCTGCACTCAACCTCATCGACTGGTAATCAAAATTATCATTTCTGCATGAAACTCATAGAGTAAGTGAATCAACCCGATTTTCCTCGCTTATCTTCTCGATTTAGAAGTGACATCATCGACCTCTCTTCGCCTGAGAACGAGTTTATCAGGGATCCGGAGGACGCGGTTTGCCTACAAGTGAATGGAATGAATACTCAAAATGGCGGACCGTTTCCGGTGCGGTTACATGACCGATTGAGTTGGCTATCCGGGGTGTTGAATAATGTAATAACTCCTTAAGACACTCTTGGATTTCGCTGTTTGGTAAAGCTGGAGCGTTGATGAAAGTTCATTCTGTTCATTGTAATCTTTTTCTTTGTACTCCGTTTTCCTCGAATAAAACTGTTTGTTTATTTACTTTGTTTTGCTTAAGCGATATCTCCTTCTCATGGTCGGCGTTTCATTGTCTAGCTCACGGCGGTAAGCTCCCTTCTTCCCGATTCTCTTGCAAGCAACATTGTAGTCACAGGCAGCGAATGGCGGTGTATCTGAGCGTTGTAGGCGTTTTCTTTGTCGTTTGGGTGTGCTATGAATTCGACCGAAGCGTAAGTGATATCTTCACCATCTAATACTAATTTGTCCTAATTCTAGCGAAAGAGCAGGTAGATACGTAGTGCAACAAATATACGTAAACATTACATTTATGACTATCGTCATGTTGACGTCAACTAGACAGTCTGCACAGAGCGATTCATCGATTGCAACCGGAACAACACATCAAAATGTTGGATTCGTGCACACTGCTTCTGTAAGTGATTAATCCAGGCAGCAGCTGATTCTTGTCCGACTTCTTCAAAAACCGCAAGACCAAGAATAGTTTGATCGTTCTGTTGATGCAAATTGCGTTTCTTATGCAGCGCATCCCGTTCCCATGGCGATTTCCAGGATTCGAATCTCATCGAATCTTCAACTTCATCATCCTCGAATTCATGGAACTTTTCTGACAGCGGATCAGTACTGAGAACTGCATACTGCACTCGTTGATCCATGACGTAAACTGTCCGAGGAGCGTCGACGTATAATCGGCTATTATCACCTAGATCCTCCAAAACAGTTTGTTGCAATGGACTTTGAGCGCTGACAATCCATTTATCATCTAAGTCTACCGAATCGGAATACTGCAAACACGTAATTACAAAACCATTATTTAAGTTTGGCCACTTACGTGAGCATAATCTATATTTGTACCGGGATCTCGAGCCATCATCTTCAGAGCAACAGCAGCCAGTTCAATAGCTTTCATATCGATATTCTCAACAACTCGACGATCCAAGTACTTGTTAGTATGTTTCAGCTTCGGCATCCAATACATCATTCGTTTTATCTTCTTTGTGGCAAAATTCCATTCACCGAAAGCATTCGCAACAATGTCGTGAACCTCCTTGTCGGGCTGAACACCTTAAAACAGCATCTTCAAAACAAAGCAAGAGGATAAAATATTTTACCATGCCACTCCATCAAATCGAGAACCTTCACACAACAATTCTGCTGCACGGGATAGTGCAAAAATATTCTCTATAACTCACATAAATAAATCAGAGTTCAGCTCAAAAATAAGATTACCTGGAACGCATTTGTCGGAATCATCCGTCCTTTTGGAAAAACATTGAGCAACGCTTTGTAGGTATCTAAGTCCTTATGCACGCCAAACTCCTTCAGTTGATTCAACGCCGAGTTAATAAACTCTACATGACCTCGAGTCTGTGTTCTATTATGACGAAACAAATCTGAACAGAACATATGAAATAGTCACTGCTGAGGGGATTGAAAGCTTTAATGACATATGGACCCGCCAATCATTCTCAAACAAAAAGTCGCTCAAATATATATCTACTCCAGCAAACCGTTCCCGCGTGGCCCTGTCTCCTTCAATCCTTTTTAGGATGTTCCGACAAAACGTGTGAGTCTACTCATATCAGAAATCATGGTGTTTCATACTCAGCTACGTCTATATCTCCGAAGAGGAGTACTAATAAAAGAACGAAAAGAAAATGTCTGGTCAACATGGACAAACACTACAAACCAATACATACTCAAATAAACACCTTACCGATCGTGGCATGAAACGTGATGCGATTACGATCTTCTGGTGGGATAGCATTAAACTGTTGATCAATGTGTAGTAGCCGGTCAGGTGGATCCTGATTGCTCCCTGTTGCTGAAGATGCAAGGCGCCGAGTATTCTGGAACGCCGCTCTCACCAGAAAACGGACTGGAGAATGCATTCAACGTGCGAAGGATTCTGCAAATGCACGATCTACCATAATAATTCCAAATACATCTTATGATAAACTAATATAGTTAGTGATTACGAATCATACAATAGTTGAACGAACGTTATACATTCTCATTTGCAATTGCCCAAGCAATTCGATCTTTTGCAGGGTCCCACCACGGCTGCAGTGCAAATACTGTTGCTGTAATCTCGAGAACGTCAGAGAACAGAGAATCGCTCATAGTGATCCATTCTTCTTCGTAGGCTAGCAGCCGCCACTGTCTTCTATCGTTTTGCAACGAGTGGTGGGTGATGCAAGTGATTGTATCGATTATTCGGGTGACTTATCTTTTATTTTTTGTGTGCGTTTTCTTCACTCTCGCTTTCATTCGTTATCTGTCTGGTTGTAATAGTGGTTGACTTCTAGCTGCTTTTGTGACATTTTTGCCCTGCGATCTTTTTCATTGATCCTTGGCAGACCTGTGTTTCCGTCCGGTGTTTCCTTTGGCGATAATCCGGAGCGTGTTGCTCTACGTGTACTCTTAAGCTGCGGAGATAACCTATTGAACCTTTCTTCAGATCCGAGTATGGCCGCCGTCCCTGAGGGAGATTACGAGAAAGGCAAGAAAATCTTCAAGCAGCGGTGCTTGCAATGCCACGTCGTTGACTCTCTCGCGACGAAGACGGGACCCACACTGAATGGAGTTATTGGGCGTAAGAGCGGTGCTGTCGATGGATTTGCCTACTCCGCCGCTAACAAGAGCAAGGTTTGCGAATCCGTACCGGTTTCGATTTGATGTTTTTTGTTTTAGGGAGTCGTTTGGACCAACGAAACGCTTTTCGAATATCTGAGGGATCCTAAGAAGTACATCCCCGGTACTAAGATGGTGTTTGCCGGACTCAAGAAGGCTAATGAGCGTGCCGATTTGATTAAGTACATTGAAATCGAATCAGCTAAGCCGCCACAGTAAAAAGTATCATTTCATGTTGCTAGTTTTCATTAGTGCTAGAAGTGAATAAAGTGTTGTTAGAATCTTTTATGTATTCAGCTTTTTGACGATGTTGCATTTAATACCAATCTTTCAGCGAAATTTGTTACAATTGTTTTATTTTTATCGTAACTTTACATCACCGGCATTTTCATTAATTGAGCTCACGGTTGTATGGTCGTATCGGTTATTTTCTCTTGAAACTGATCAACCTTGGTCTCCCAATTTGGTGACGTAGTCGTCAATTTCCGACTGTTCTGAAAAGAGGTCATCTACCAGAATTAGGTAAATCAGAGTCTCTTACGGGTCAGTAATTCTATCTGTCGACCTTGTCTTCGAACTTGCACTTTCAATGTTGCGTTTTCTTTTCTCAGATCGTCGATTTCTGTGACTGACGCTTTGTTCTGTGATTCTAGGAACGTCAAGATCTCTTTAGCTTGGGCGTTTCTTTCTTCTTCTTTCTAAGTCAATCAGACTAGTTGTGATCTGTCTTACATAAATGAGACGAAACGGGAAGACTTGCTTTCGGGAGACTTTCACTTTTCAGCGCACATTTAGAGGAACGTTTTTGTCCGCATATTTGCGATCAGATGTTGAACTCGCTTTGATGTTCGACTCACTTCATCAAGTGGAATAAACATTTGAAAGCACATGCGCTGTAACGGTCGAAGCCGTGAGCGGACCGAATTTCCACAAAAAGTGTCCTCTTTCGGAGGTGATACGCCCGACCGAAAACAAGATTCGCTTTCATTACATGAAAAGTCGAGCTGTCGCAACGCACCTTAATTGGTCCAAAAAAAGAATAACTCCCTGAACGTGTCGAAAGAGAAAGTGGATAGAAAATGCACGCTTTGAGAGAGGAACATTGCAAAGTTCCCCCCGAATGTACCGAAACAGCTGACAGGTACTGTGGATTTTGTTGCGCAACACGACCGCGAACTCCTTGTTTTGTCTTCTCGACGTTCTGTATACATACACACAGACAGAACACAAACGTCTCTTGTACGTCTATGGTACTTTCGGAACGCTCGCGCGCGAGATGCGCGCGAAGTCGAGGGGGAAAGAAGGGAGAGGAACGCGAGAGACGTTTTTGCATCGTCCGTTCCACGACGGCGTCCAGGGGGAGGCGCCACCCCCTATTTATGGAAAGCTTATAAGTGGAAAGGAGTGTCTCGATCCAGAGCATCTGCATCTTCTCTCAAACAGCAGCAGCATGGAGGAACAGCGTGAGCGCGCCTACAAGCTTGTGGCCTATTCGGCTGTCACCTTCTCTTTGATCGCTATTCTTAGCGTCTGTATCACGATGCCGATTGTGTACAACTTTGTCGATCATATTCAGGTGCAGACGAAGAAGGATCTTCAATTCTGCAAGGCAAGTTATTTTAAACTTTTTAAACTCAACCATCTCTTTTCCTAATTTCTCGTAATTAAGTCGTTTGATCACCTTTTCCGAATTCCTCAAAACCAGAAATCGAGTGCAGAAAAGCCTAGACCGCGAATTCCGCACTCGATCTTCTCCAGTTTGTTTCCTTTCTCTCGTTCGCACACTTGTAAATGCGCACGCATACTATATGGTTTACCAAATAGGCGAATTGCAAGCACAAAACTGGTTTCTTTCTGAAGTGACCAACACTCAATAGCCGGTCATTCACAGTGTGGACGTTCGAATTTGGGAAGACAAAGACCATTTTACAGACATCCGCGCGTGACATCATGTCCGAAGTGGCCACGAAGAAACCACTCGAGTTCGCGCACGTTGCTTCCGGCAACAGAACTCGCCGTCAAACTGGCGGCTGCGAAGGATGCTGCAAGCCTGGTCATCCTGGACGTCCTGGACCTCCCGGCCAGAACGGAAAGCCCGGAACTCCTGGCGCTCCTGGCCGACCTGGTGCTCCTGGCCGCCCACCAGTTGTTTGCGAAGAACAAGAGGTGCCTCCATGCAACCCCTGCCCTCCTGGACCTCCCGGACCTCCCGGGCCTGGTGGAAACTCTGGAAACCCTGGCCGCCCTGGATCTCCTGGCCGACCCGGAAACAACGGTAAGCGCGCCCTTGGAATGATGGATAGAAAACGACATTTCAGGACCTCCCGGAAACAACGGACCCAATGGACCACCTGGACCTCCCGGAACTCCCGGAAACGACGGAGAACGCGGAGAGCCTGGACGCCCCGCCATCAGCAGCCCCGCTATTCCCGGCGACCCAGGACAGCCCGGAGAGCCTGGTGAGTCTTAGTAAATCCACTCTTAGCACTGAACGCAACAATTCAGGACCCTCTGGACTTCCCGGACCCGATGGACCTCCTGGTCGCGATGGTCAGCCCGGACAACCCGGACCCGTTGGACCTCCCGGACCCCCCGGACCTCCTGGACCTCCCGGAGAGAACGGAACTCCTGGACAGAGCGGTCAGCCCGGTCCCCAGGGAGAGCGCGGTATCTGCCCCAAGTACTGCGCCCTCGACGGTGGAGTCTTTTTCGAAGACGGCACGCGCCGATAAACTTGCCCTTCCAATTCACTGCCAGTCCCTCGCCATACCGGGTGCTCCCTTCCCTGCTTCCGTCCTTATTGTTTTCACTGCTTTTCTTCTTCAGAGTTCCCAAAAATGTAGTAGCGAACACGGTCGTCCCCAATAGCGTTCTCGTCTCCTTGTGTGACCAAACGCTGTTGAGCGCACGGCCTGCTCCAACGCCTAGTTCCTTTTGTTCGCAGCAGATGTCTATCCAGAGAAAGAGAGTTTATTAATTTTTATTCTTCCACCTCCCCCATTCAGAGTTTGTACTTTCATGTATTTTGCCGTCCATTCCATCGAACCCGTTTGTCGCAACGAATACGTCTGAACTGGCGCGATGGACATCTGTAGCGAACGTTTAAATTAATCTAACCTATATTGGTGGCCTTTCGCCAAATAAAGAATCGCATTCACTTTTGTTTTACTTTTACTTTCCGCACAAGACCCAACCACCGACGACCAGAACATTCGCTATTTCATCGGCGCAATCAGCCGCGAGCGAGCGCGTGGTCTCTGTCCACTACAGACTGGTCACTTCGACCACGAGAATATGACGTGAGCGAAGAGTGTCGTTCCACCGTTTCGAGCAATTATCCTGACTGCTCATTCGCAGTGTTTTTCACCTCCAGGGCGTCTCACCATCGTGTCAACCGGTTGAGTATGTTCTCCACTGAAGCTCTTCGCGGACGACTGCCGGACACCTGAGCGTGCGCGCAACCTCACATTATTCCCTCTGTGCAAGCGAGAGGCGCACAATAAGAGTTGTATGACTTCAGCTTTGCGTTGAATTGATGGGAACACATGAGAGTAGATGACTTCCGACCTATTTGTACAAGGTAACGACACCCGGAAAAATTAATACTGCTAGATAGCAAGCAGACCGGAGACGACAACGGAACTAGACTCATGATGTTAGCTGTTGCGTTTGTCACACGCACTCACTGTTTGCCTTTTACAAAAAGCTGATTGGAATACAACGGTCAGTGCAGCGGTCCATTTTTTTTTGCAAGAACTCTGATTTGCACGCCATTGCTCTTTCCCAAACGGTTACATGTTTGTGTATGTCTGTTGCGTCCTAGCTGACACTGTTGCATCAGAATCAAGGTGTAGGATACAGTAAGGAAAGTCTCATGAGACATTGAAGTCTAATTGCATCGAATGCCTCAAAGTCTGAAATCGACGACTAAATCTGTCTTCATAAGACAATGGTTTCTTTTAGATTCTCCGAATTCTGAGAAACGGTAACTCAACTCCACACCACAAATGCATATCGCGGATTTGCTATTCGACAAAGAACAAAATGCGCATTTCACGTTTTCCTCCGACTACCACACTTCGAAGCGCAATACAGTTAGAAAATAGAAACCATTAATCAAACTAGTGTAACCCTCAATTGTGTTCAGGATCCTTGCTAACTGGAAAGCATTTGACGGAAAATACAGGCTTTCTTGACAAAAAAAAAACAAATTTGAACTTCAGAACCACTTTTTCCATCTAATTGTATAATAACTTTGACGTTTTGAGCGTTTTTTGGTCGAAACAAGCCAGTTTCCGTTCCTCGCTGAAGATAGGTGGAAATTTATGATTCTCTGAACGCAATCCTGTTTTGGTGCGTTTTGAACTAAGGACAGATAGGCACGTCTTCGCGAATGACACGGGGCTGAACTGTGAACTACCTGTATGTATAGCAGATTGTGCTCATTCCGCTTAATTAGTCGAAAGAACTTGATTCGATAAAAACAAACGCACTCATTATGAATAATAGACGACGGGCTGTTTATTCGAGAAAGGAAAATTGGCATTTCATAAAGCGTACGTCAATCTCAGGGTTCTGAAAACAGAGATTGACGTAGTGTCCGAGTGGGAGATGTAGTGTCGACTAACAAATTCACGTCTTCCCACATTCACAAAGCCGCTTAATTAACGTTCAAGCGTCTCTCCGACTACAATAGAATAGGAGGGCATCTGAGAGTTGGTTTCTGAGATCGAAAGTGTGATGTAACTAGTCAAATGCCCTGATTGAACCGGCTTCCCCTGATTTTATCGCGTGTAGTTGATGCTATCAGGTGAAGTTTCGCTTGCGAAACAAGGCGAATGTCTATTTCTGAGCTGTTCTTGCACAATAGCGCCCCGTTGTGAACTGATTTCTTTGTTTTGCGACATACGTTTTATGCAAATACGCTCTGTGGCGCGAACGGCGGCTGGGTTGGTTTGTTGGTGATTTGCTTGCATGATGACAACTCTCCATACAGCCGCCGACACGCCCTGACGTGTGACCAGCGCCACTTGTGATGAGAGCGAGGAGGAGGCTAGGAATTAAACTTATTAAGAGGCTATCGACAACGTGTTCGCCCTAGCGTCATAGTTTCTGAGTGTTTTTGTTTTCAGTTGTGACTCACAATACGATATTCCAATCCTCAAAAACTATAAACTAATCCTGTTGGCCAAACCAACGGAGAGAACGTTATCCGCTAGGAAGATTATCGCTTTAAAAATAGTCGCAATTCTTATTACACGTGGTTATCCAAAGTGGCTTCTTCCTTCGTTGTTGTTTCTGCAGGCGTGGAGCGTGTTCGCGTTACATTTCTCTTCGTTAGTTTGATCTTTTCAGAGTATTTTTGCAGAATGGACTGCCGTACGAAACGAGCGCCGCGGGCGCCGGACGATTCAGGAACGAAAAGCGGTGTCAATCATCTGATGGATGTCCTGATGAAGAACTACGACATCGGTAAGCTGAGTTCTGAAATGCACTAGTTGACTGTTCACCTCAGAGACGTTCGCCTGGGAGGACAAACCGCGAGTCCTGATATTAGTTCAATTTAAAGGAAAATTCAATGTTCCAAAAAAGACTTTTGAGGTCGAATGTTTTGTTAACGTCGGGGCGCAGACACTCAACCTCAAAACTCTGAAAGCAACAGTAAATGCTGAAGTAGAGCGCTTGATTAGTTGAATGTCTACAGTGTGGCATGTTCTGATCGCGCTTCCCAGATCTGGATTTGCCGCCATATTTTGTCACTTTAAGGGTTTAACTGTCTTTTCAGGTGGAAACGTGATGAATTGTGAAGTCTCACATGGCGAGCATCTCACGACGATAAGTTTAGACGTAGTGGGAGGTAGAATCGCAGACAAACGCAATCGCAGACATGAGCGCCACAACTAGGAACACGTTTACACTTGCACGCATTTTAACCTCACATTGATCGCTTCTTTTATGATGTTTTCATTATGATTCACCGGTTTCAAACTCAGAAGAATTGCATTAGAACGAGTGCACATAAACCGCAAAGTGATGGCTTTTTTTACTTTGGCGAATTGCGTGTTTATACGTTTGCTTTGTTTACAGTTACGGTGCTAGCTGACTTCGAGCGGCCTGATACTCCGACTGAGCATTCGGTTCTGTCTCATCGGCCTTTGCAGAGCATCCATTCACTGTAAGTTCCATAGCAGCTCGCTTCTTCTATCTGACAATGAGTGAGTGTTGAAATCAATCACCTCTGTTTAGCGATACTCCTCCGTTGCGCAGAGCGCACGATCTGAACGATCCAATAATCCATGCGAACAGAATCGATGACGGTACAATGTTGGTGCTTAGGCAGTGGCAATGTTGTGCTCTTCCAGAAATGACCAACAATAGCCAGTCTAGTGATAGTTGGTGGGGACAGATAAGCGCGTCGTTTTGGGAACTGTGCTCCGAAGTGGGACAGGCGCTATCGGAAAACTGCGACGAAATGCGACTGTCGGAAACGGATCAGACACGGTTCAGTGCGCACGCGTTGAAGCGTGATATTAAAAGGTGCTGTAAGTGAGTCCGTGAGAATAACGATACACCTGGAGTGTTAAGTGACCGCATCGCATGGCTACCTGGAGACGGGCGCTGCTCTACGAGACCTTCAGATGTGGAGAAGTCCTCTTGTGACGTTGTCGCTCTTCCTGGTAAGTTGTACTGTAGGTTACAATGCGACAGGCGATTTCTTGGCTGTCGTACAAGTTTTGAATGCTGCAATTTCTGATTCAAAACTGAATTGCGTCAGGTTTTACTCAAAACGAGTTTACAACAAAATCGATTTTGGTTTAATTTGACAAAAAAAAAACAAATTTTGCGTCAACTGGCTGTCACGACAGTCTACAATTACGCATTCTGTCGGCGTCAACCGTTAATAGCGATAGAAGCAGCTCAAATCCGCTTTTTTGGGGTTAAATCAAGTTGCATTTCCATGAGCTTCCCGAGTTTTCGACCTTTGCGACTTCCCTTGCGCCGTACTTGAGCTCGCAAATAATTTTGGGCCTATCAATTCTATATTTCACATCATGACGTATTCATCATCTGTTTTGGCTAATTTCCACTCCTCTTTCAGGTCTATTTCTACTCAGTTTTCCGCGGTTGGCTTCTGAGCATATTCTTCTTCATTATTCTCCTGCAGCTGTCGGTCAACTATCTATGGACGCAAAAGTAAGCCATCTTGACATGAGAGCCAAACAAACGAACGTCTAGGAATGTCAATCTCGGTTTGAACTTTCTGCCGCGCAAAGAGCTCCCGATCCCCAAACTCGACATATCAGGAGCGCAATTGGTATTTGACATTGCTCGGCGAGCGCAGAAATTGTTCAAATTAACGGCGGATGTGTTGGAAAAGCTGAACAGGTAACTCCATTGCTTCTTGATTCACTGTTCTCTATGCAACATTGCAGCTTGTTCATGTGGCGACGTCCAGACACAACGCTCAAGTTCTACTGCATCGTGCTGCTCTTCTTCCTCGCCTCTTCGTTCTTGGCAGGATCAACGCTGGTCACGATAGTGAGTAAGTGCAAGTTGAGTCGTATTTGTTCCAAAGAAGCGTTTAGTGGCGGCGCTCGGCGGGAAAACGTTCATCACAACTTATCTCTTCAACCGCTTCCCCAAACTAAGAAAGAAATTCGATATCATCGTGCATTTCTTCGATCGACTTCCAGTGCTCAGTGAACGTCAAAAGTTGTTCCTACCGCCGCAGAACAGCTCGCCTGTGCATTCAGCTAATAGTTTGACTCTTTGCCACGGCCAAGTGAAGAAGGTACGGTAGGACTCACAAGACTTCATATTCGAATGACTCAACTTTTGATCTTTTTTGGTAATTCTTAGCCTCTTTCTGTCACTGCGAGTTAGTTGCACAGCTAACTATGAAAGAGAATGAAAAAGCAACGGTGTTGATCTCTTCTAACTGCTTGTTTACCTGTTTTCTGTTTGATTTCACCCATTCAGTCGAGAAGTACAATATCCATCGCAAACACACGACCGTCTGCACACCAACCGCAATCGTTCGAAAACAGCCATGCTTCGAGCGAATCCAATCTGGCCTTATTAGGCAATACACTAACGTACAATGGTCCGTCCATGGAACAGCGGGAACCATCGTCGATTGACGACAGTGACTCGGTGCAGAGCGACTGTCAGGATG
Source organism: Steinernema feltiae (assembly GCA_007213375.1). Classification (NCBI taxonomy): domain Eukaryota; kingdom Metazoa; phylum Nematoda; class Chromadorea; order Rhabditida; family Steinernematidae; genus Steinernema; species Steinernema feltiae. The sequence continues at coordinate 26,246 of MQUG01003180.1, forward strand.
TGGAAATTCGTACGTTCTGTGAGCAGATGCACAAGTAGATTTATTCCGATTTAAGAACGAGAATGCTACATGTACGACAGTGAGCGTTTCTTTCCGGTAAACTCGATTTCCGGTCGTTTGATTGTCAACGACATGTGAGTCGCTCACGGCACAGACCCCTTTTGAGCTTAATTCTAGATGCGTCATTTTCAAATCAAACAAACTGGACAAAGCCGACCTCTACATTCAGTTTCAGGATATCGCTTTTGTTAAAAAGGTGCGCGCAATCATGCTCGCTCGAGTGCAATTGACCTTTTGCAGCCTGAACCGTCAAAGAGCCTGAAATTCCTGTCTAACAGCGGAAAATCGTTGGAGCTCTACTTGAAAAATCGCAAAAAACCGTATGTTTTTCGAGGAATTTCGAAGCGCGATCAACTCTACCAGGCTCTGCAGCGTGTCGTAAACGTCTAATTGCAATGTTTTTCATTGTTTCTCACTAACGGGTCATCTTAATAAAGCAAAGAAAAAGCAAAGCGTTTTCGTTGAAAAACGATCTTTCGCTCCGTTCTCCGATTCTGTTCACCTTTTCAGTCGTTCAGCCGACCACTTACGTGTTCTGTTTTTTTACCTGTGTGTGATAAGAGAAGTTTGACACTTTATGAAGAGGAATGCATCTATCGCTGCCTGCGATGCAAGTGTTTTACGTCGATCTCTCGCTAGAGGATTGGTCAGTTCGATCGTCGTTTTTACTACTTCTGTTTTCGTCTCTACCCGTTGTTCCCATCACTCCAAACCGTTGAACGGAACCTCTTCTTCTTCCAAGTTCCGTCAGCACCGCGAAAAACGCGTGAAATCTGCTGCTCAGAGCAGACGCGCGCTCTTCAACGCAGTCAGTTTTTAAAGCACCATTGATCGTGAACGTTCCTTTCTGGCTGTCGTTCTGGTGATGAATGAATTGCCTTCTCCTCATTGATCGTGTCGTCAATACGTGATCTGGCAGCAGCAGCGGCAGCAGGGGCAAAGGGGACACGGAATTTTATTGTTCAGATTCAAATTCATAATTCTCCACCCTCCAAATTTGCAAAGGGGAGACGGACGTCGTCGCAAAGTGCATCTCCTCTGACGATTTCATGAACCAAAAGTGCGATCGTTGGGGCAGACGATCAGTGCGACTACTCGGGTCACCGCCACCACACTCGGTTTTTTAGTTTGTGTCTTGGGTGGCTATCGATCTTAATCGAATTTTCATGTGCATCAGTACACTTCTAGTTATTTACGAGTATTCATTGCTTAGAGCCGCAAACCGCCAAGTAGCGCCACGCTCACTTACCTAACGACTTTGCTTTAACGCGGCTACGATCAACAGCGACTGTTTTGTGGCTATAGCGTGGCTTCACCTTCGAACTTTTCAGAAATGAGCGCTGAGAAGGAAGGCTTGGTTGATCGACAGCAACGCGAGAACTTGGGTCGTTTGCTGGAGCACTCGGCCGAATGTCGCGATGAGCACTGCGGACACTACGGCTGTGATGTTATGAAGAAAATCATCATTCGCGAGGCGCAGCTTATCATAACGCAACTCACTCCGTCCATCCTGGATTTTCTGAAAGTTCGCGAAGTGCAAAAGAAAATCTGCACTCCGATCCACATGACCTGTAGAGACCAGAGCATGCGAGGTTAGTGACTTTGACGTTTACTGTATGTTAGCTCGATTTCAGCTTCACTTCTCAGTCAAATCGTCAACTTGGCGCCCGACACCGTGGAGGACTTTTATCCCTCGGAACACCGTGAAGACCGACGCGTAAGTCACAGTTCATACCGTAATGAACAGTTAAGCTAGCTGGCAACTGAACGATTGAGTGTAGCAAACTGTATTCTCAACAAAACTTAAGATTCCCTAGCCCCAAACATCAAAAACAAGATTCTAGGTCACAATAGCTTTGTTCAGGAATTCGTGAGGTTTTAGAAGCGAGCATCAGTGTTCTACACGTTGTATCTTGGCTTTAAGCAAACCAGACGGCAGCATTTCACAAATCTTACCAAAAATAAACAGTTCAGGACCGTTTGGGTCTTGTAGCAGCTTCTTTGAACCTTTCAGACCATGCTCAATGGTTAAAGATCACATTCTAAATGCAGTTTCAATTCTGGGACGCCAATTTCTGGCTGTTGAATCGTTGCAGACCGGCATTCAGATCTTCTTCTTCGAACAATCGACGTCTGATTAAGAAATGTTCTCTGTTTCAGTTCATGCTTCGCTACCGTCTTCGTCTCGGCGGATACTGCCACGCGGTGATCGAGCGGATCGGCGATGATATCAACGTGTTCCTCGTGTTCACCGCCACTCCAATCACGGAATTCTGATACTCAGTCATCCATCCTCTCGAACAGCTTTAATGTGTACCTCTTCCTTTGCTCACTTCCTTTCACTGTCCCCTCCACTCCAATTCTTTCATTCCACAAATAAACATGGATTCCGGTTTGTCCATTTCAATAGTAATAAAGCTCATACCCGCGAAATCGAGTGCGAAATGTGGAAAAAGGGTCGGAAAATGCACTGCAAATCGCACTGCATCTCTCCCCGCATCGCTTTCTCAGTGGGTCTATATCAGTGGTCTCAGCGCGAAGAGCACCTATTTCAGTTGGCGCTTTCGTTCTTTTTAAAGAGGATTTAATTGCTCGCAGTGGATAAATCACTCAGCAATCGCACTCCGAGGTATCCACTGAACGCTTCTATTGTTAGGCTGGCTCTGTATTGCTCTCTTTTAAGACTCAATGTCAGATAAGCCCTCCGCTAACTCAACCAACGCAGCGAATCAAGAAGGAAATACGCAGGGTACCTTAGACGCGCCTCCCAGCTTACCACGAGACGTCCACCTGTTGGCGAACATGCTCCAAGAGGTCGGAATATCAAACTACGATCCGCGTCTCATAACGCAGATGATCGAATTCGCCTACAGGTACACGACAGACCTACTTCTCGAGTCAAAGTCGATCAGCGACTTCACCGGAAAGAAGCTGGTCGACGACACCGACGCTCTGTTCGCTTCAAACAGTACTGGTTGGTTTTGTAATCCCATTCACTGTCTACTATAGTCACTTATCAGACGATAAACGCTACGGCACAGTCACAGACAAGAATCGAAAACTAGTCCTTGAACTGGCACATCAGAAAAATCTTATTCCACTGCCGACCATCAAACAAAATTCAGGACTACGATTACCAAATGACCGTTTCTGTCTAATGAATCCAAGTTTCGTTTGGCAGAACGCTCATCAAGTGCATAACGCACCACACAGTCGTGCGCACAGCCACCACGACCCACCCGACAACCTCAGTGCAGACAAAGTAAGGATCGCTTCTTCCCTGAGTTTCTCTTAATCCAAATTTTAGGTAATGCGGCTGCTCAATCAGCAGAACCCGATGAAACGAAAAGCAAGCTCGCCACTAGATGACGAATACGACTGATCGTTCGGAATCCGCCTTTTATGGGTTACGGTCTCTGCCTAATGATACTCCAACTACCCTTCACTGTAATGCGCCTTTTCTTTGTACAAACGCCGTGTAGACTACTCTGTGTAACGCCCAAAAAGTGTCAACTTTCTCATTTAATCTATAAAATATTTATATACTGTCTTTGTTTCGCTCAACTGCCGCAAATAGGCGATTTACCGGCAACTGCATTTGTGCCTTCGCTTCATCCATGTCGATCCGGTTCCTCTGCTAATAGAATGCGCGGATTGGCTTGTACACCGTTGCACTGAAGTCAATGAGAGTCAGCTACCAATGAGTCACTCCAAAGCTCACCACTGGCTACTTAATCTCTACTCTTACAATTCTTGCTGCTGCAACTCTCTAATAGTCGTTTGTGCATAGTTATGGAAGTTCTTAAACAAGCCTTTGCTGAGGGCTTCAACTGATCATTGCTGGAGTGAAGAAGGCAACTCTTAATTTGTCAAATAGTAAGTGTGGTAACTTGAAAATCCGCAGTTTGAGGGCTTCGATTGTTTGTAGAGCCATAGCTTCTACAGTAGTCCCTAACAGAAATCCAGTCAACCGCTCAAAATCCGTTGATTTTCAAAAGAAAAAAACCAAAAACTATACAAAAGATACTGTATTCCTGTTAATTAGCGTAATCGGAGGTGTTAATTGACAGATTGTTGTGGAGGAGACAAGTAAACAGTGCACTCGCTTTGTTCTCCTCATCGGACAGTCAGAGTGACGACGACAAAGAAGAATTCGAGCGCGAGAGCGAACGGAGATATCAGACAGTCGTGTGCGAGGCTCGCTAGCTGTGTTTGCTGTATTTCAGTGTCTCGAGATGGTCTCGTCCACTCTCTCCTGCGGGCTTCGGCGCTCAAACTTTGTGCTGCGAGCGAGTGTCTCCCGCTGAGGGTGGACCGCAGAAGAGAGAATGAGAGATTTGGGGGTTTTAGAGCTGCAAATAACTGGACACAACATGAAGTTGAACCAGTCAAGTGTAGTTCTGTATTTTCGAAGCGTGATTCATTCATGTCGATGCATACTGTATGCAATACTGTATTTTGCTACATTCCGCGTTTTCAGATGACACGCATCGGTGTTTCAACGTTCGTGCTTCTTATTGTGGCCGTGAACTCGAGCACCGTAACCAGTCAGCTCAGTTCAATATTTTATTCACTGAAATCAGTGTTTCCAACTGAAAACGAACAGCGGCACGATGCGTGGATTCATTCGGGTAATTCTTTGCTCGTTCTCGTTCAGTTTTCCACAAAGATACTGTACTCGTTGAGGTCCTCTTTTGTAGACATAAAAGTGCTCAATTTGAACTTAATGCTCTATTTGTGGCAATAGAGCGAGCGGAGATGAAAATGGGCGAAGTTGCACTATTAGTAGAGGTAGCGGGGTTTGCACTTTTACAGAACTTTATGTCCTTCAGACGGTGACCGTAATAAACGCTCAAACGTTCCGACCAATAATTGGTATCAACGAATCGTTTCCAATAAAAGGGACCTAGCAAACATGAATCCCTGATCAGGTCCTTTTCGATAGCTTACAGCTGAATCAACGCTAGCTATCATCTCCTAATAAGTAGCGTAGAGCATAAAAGTCCTAAAATGATCATCTCGTTGATGACTAATGAAGCTAAGAGGGGACTTCTGGCATCAGGAGTGGTTCGTAAAGTGTGGACAATGTTTCCAGTTTGAGAACGTACATTTAGGTAAATTCCAAGGCGACATTGACGTCGACCCATCTATGTTTGAACAGCCCGTTAGTTTACTCGTCGACACTTTTCACTCGAACGAAACCGTTTTAGGCGGAAGGTGTTTTCTACAATGCACTAAAGAATCGTCAACTCATTTGGCCGCATGGAGCGATTCCTTATCAGTTGGACGTTGATTTTAGTGAGTCATTCCACAAGCAATATCCTTTATACCAATTCTGTGCTTGAAGGTCAGGGAGATCTGAGGCTGATTGAAAGAGCGTTTGCAAGTTACGAACGACACACTTGCATTCGCTTTCAAAAACGCGAAAACCAGGAAGATTACTTGTACATAAAGAAGGGAAACGGGTCAGTCATGCCCAAATGCCTTTGATACGTTCAATTTATCGCACTTTAGGTGCTATTCACAAGTCGGTCGAGCTGGAGGTCGTCAGGAGCTCTCGCTCGGGAAAGGTTGTCTCTTCCACGACATCATTGTTCATGAAATGATGCATGCTGTGGGTTTCTGGCACGAGCACAGTAGAGCAGGTAGCACAGAGTGCACTATGCAAGATTTGAACTTTGCTTGATCAGACCGCGACGAGCACATCAACATCCGCTGGGAGAACATCATGCCTGGAATGAAGGAGCAATTCAACAAGATTTCCGCTGTTCTGCAAGATACACTTGGAGAACGCTATGACTACCAGTCCATAATGCACTATGAGTCGGCGGCTTTTAGTCGGAACGGTCACAACACCATTGAACCCACAATTCCTGAATTCACATCCGTTATTGGAACTGCGAGAGATCTGTCGACTGTGGATATAATTAAGGTATGAAGGCTGCAGAGGTCTGAAGTCAATCTCTAACGCCACCCACTCAAGTAGACGTGAATGTAAAGAAATTCGCCCAATTTAGATCAACAAACTCTACCGCTGCTCAACACAGCACACAACCATTGCGCCACAAACCTCGCCTTCTACAACGACAGCGAAGTCAACCACAACAATCCCCAATCTGCTTCCAGAAGTGCTCATCGACGTCAACTCCGCAGGTAGAATGAATTTCTGCGTTTACTACCCTGATGATATCGTTTCAGCATGTCGAGATCACTTCCCGGACTGTCCACACTTCATAAGTCATTGTGAGAAAGCATCGTTCTTCTTTGTCATGAAGTCCTACTGTCCTGTGACGTGCAAACATTGCATTCCAAAAGAGAACAAATAACTTCGGAAGAGCGGAAAATTTAATTTTATTGTAAGCGTTCTTGCCAATCCTGGTGACAATCTTCAAAGGTTGGTATTTGATGTCTGTTAAAAAAGAATTGATGAATTGATGCAATGGCAGCTTTGTTCAAAACTCAGTTCTACAAGAACTCATTCTCATTCTTCCTCATCGGTGCTGTGTAGTGCGTAGTAGTATCCTGGAACGCGCAGAAATATCGGTTGACAATACCAATCGTCATAGATACTTGGACTGAAGTGCAGCTTGGGAACGTGGGCATATGAGAACCACAGTTCGATCGCCAAACTTGACAGGAGAAGCTGAACCGAGCCTTGTACAATAGTGTTCAGGATACTGTAGTTGTACTCCTAAAGCTAGTTAATGTTTAGGGCTTACGGTAGTCTGAAGCTTGTGCGGTAGTCAATCTGCTACGGTAAATCGTGACTCACAGTGTTAAAAGACGAAATCTTCTTCTCAAAAATTGTCACTAAAACACAAAAACTGAGATTCTCGTTCAGAAAACTTAATCCGTACACCAGAAGAAGGCGGACATGCCAGCGAACGATAAGAATAGACGACAGTGGTTGAGAAAAGGCCAAAACATTGGCGGAGAAGTGAGGTAGGCAAAGGCCACTTGTCCAACAAAGTAGACGAGAGCTGCAACAGCGAACAATCTTCTAAAAATGGTGTTCATCTCATCCGCAGTATTCTAAAGTCATCAATCAACGCTGGTTTTCACCGATTTCATACAAAGAAGTTTGCTTCTAGGGTGATCGCCAGCGAAGCTAACAGTCCGCTAAGTAGTAAAGCAAACGAGTAAGGTCGCCAGGTGGAACTTTCTATTTTCAAACGATTCCCATAGTATTCGACTATCTGACGATGTCTCAGGTATACGGTAAGAGCAACTAAATCCCTGGTTCGATAAAACTGATCGCAATGTTGTCATTTACAAAACAAGGCGGAAACGTTGAGGATCTGCGCAGAGAAGGCCCGTGACAGGGGTTCATTCCTGAAACCAAATGGAGAATTGCCAGAAACGCTGCAGAATGCAGCTTACGGAAGGTTGTAAGCGGTTATTGTGAGAATTGACGAAGAAATAGGAACGAGCCAAAGAGAGCGGACCACCATGTCGACCGATCTCTACTGCTAACTCCTTATCGCTCGCATGGCGCGATCCTATCGATCAAAGAAGCGTGACTCTCTCCATTTTTGAACATTTCTGTTTCTGCTTTCATTTATTTGAGCAATGCTACAGCGAATAGCCCGTGCTGTTGTCGTTCAACCAATTGCGATCACTCTTGAAACTGTACTACTATCCATACATGCATGTTCAGGTCAAATATTTATGCCTCATCGAACAGTAAAGCATTATTATGTTATCAATTTTACGAAAAAAAAACAAACTAATCGAGCTATTGCCGACCGATTTAGGCCTTAAAGCCTTCGAGATCAGCTTTCCTAACGTTCAATGATTTCGCTAACAACTCCTTTTGCTCTTGATAATGCGTGTATTTGTTTCCGGTGGCTGGAGATGCACTGGGCAGACGTCCGGCGTACTTGATTGTACGTTCTTGTCTGCAATTTAGCGCAATTGAAAAAGGGAACAATTCAACAACGTACTTGGACAGTGAATTAAAACGCGGCTGGATGAATCCCCATGCGCCCATGTTCTTGTGCTCCTCTTGCGACCAAATCAGATCAGCTGATGGGTAACGCAAGCACTCTTGCTGAATCAGATCGTACGGGAAGGGGGCGATCTGTTCTACTCTTGCGATAGCGACGCGGTCTTCGAGTCCGAGGTGCTTGCGAGCGGCGATGAGTTCGTAGTAGACCTTTCCTGCAATAGAATAACAATTAGACGCTTGAGCTTAAGTGATATTCAAAAAACAGAAATTCTTCATTTTGAAAAGTTTCCACCATAAAGGCCCAAAATAGTTTTTGTTGTTGATAAATTGCTAAATAGCTCAATCCTAGCTAACCTGTGCAGAAAATGAGACGTTCAACATTGCTTGGGTTCTGAGCAGGTCCGCCGGCATCGGGAATAATGCGCTGGAAGCTGGTTCCTGGGAGGAAGTCTTCAACTGCCGAGCGAGCCAACGGATGACGGAGAAGCGATTTAGGTGTCATGACAATAGCGGGCTTGCGGAACGGCATCGTCACTTGGCGACGGAGCAGATGGAAAATGTTGGCAGGGGTGGTGCAGTTGGCGACGATCCAATTGGTGTCATGAAGTTGCTGAGCTTCGAAAGTGGGTCCGAATGCGACTTCCTAAAACTCACTGATGTTCAAAGCTCTATTGTGCAATGCAGCCTTACGTCAACATTGATTTCGTCATCTTCGTTGCACATCTGCAAGAAACGCTCAGGACGTGCGCTGCTGTGCTCGGGTCCCATGCCCTCGTAGCCGTGAGGCAAAAGCATCACCAGACCGCTCTGACGAATCCATTTCGACTGTCCGGAGCTGATAAACTGATCGATGATACATTGAGCAGTGTTGGAGAAATCTCCGAATTGAGCTTCCCAAATGACGAGCGAGTTGGGGTCGACCATCGAATATCCTAGTTCGAAGCCGAGGACGGCGTACTCGGAGAGCGACGAGTTGCAGACAGTGTATTCCGCCTGTTTCTCGGACAAATCGTTCAGAGGATTGTAGACTTTCTGATCAATTTTCTGATCGTGGAGGACGTGATGGCGATGAGAGAAAGTACCACGCTCGACGTCCTGACCCGATAAACGGACGTGAGTTCCCTCGTTCAGAAGCGAACCGAAGGCAAGCGCTTCGCCAATGGACCAATCCATGCTGTTGTCTTGAAGCATTTGGCGACGTCCTTAATTACGGAAATCATTGCAAATTTTGCTGCTACATGCTTCATACCCTTGAGTGTACGATCAAGACCACGATGCAAGTTGAATCCTTCGGGCACATCGGAGAATTTGGCCATAATTCCATCAATTTCTCCCTGGCTGATTCCTGTTGCAGGCAAGTTAAGAGGGTCACGCTTCTTGAAGAAATCGTCCCAGGGGCTGTCCAACCAATCGCGATGGCGAACAAAGGTCACTTTCTGCGCATCTTCATAAGCGTCTTCCATAATCTGACCGTACTTCGTCAACTCATCCTACAAACAACGTATGTTTTTCAAGCACCAGTGATCACTAAGTAATACCTTAACGTATTGCTCGTTGGCCACACCTTCGGCAATAATCTGCTTCTGGTATATGTCCAAAACGGGCTTAGTCTGTTTAATGCGCTGGTACATTAAAGGCTGAGTAAACATTGGCTCGTCGAGTTCGTTGTGACCGTGACGACGATAGCAGACCAAATCGATAATCACGTCCTTTTTGAACGTTTTTCGCCAGTCGGCAGCAACATTGCACACATGCATTACAGCTTCTGGGTTGTCGACGTTGACGTGGAAGATTGGACATCCAACGACACGACCGACGTCGGTACAATAGGGAGAGGAGCGGGATGAGCGAGGGTCAGTAGTAAAGCCGATCTGGTTGTTGCAGACCAAGTGAATGGCTCCGTGAACCGTATATGATGGAAGATCGTCCAGGTTGAAGGTTTCCATAACGACGCCTTGACCAGAGAAAGCAGCATCACCGTGCATGATGATGGCGAGCGAGCGATCGCAGCGAGTGTCGTTTCCGTAGAACGCCTCAGCGCGAACTTTGCCCATTACGACGGGATCAACGGCTAAATAATTGCTTTTAGCTCAAAAGGATCACATTCTGATTTCTCACCTTCCAAATGCGACGGATTAGCAACAACGGCAATTTTGACATTTCTTTGCGACTGGCGGTTCAGACGATCAATGCAAACACCAAGATGGTACTTCACGTCTCCAGATCCTTCATCGGCCGGCTCCAAAGTGCTGAACTGCGAGAGAATAGTGGAAAGTGGCTGACGGCAGACGTTGGCCAAAACATTCAGGCGTCCACGGTGAGGCATGCCGATAACGACCGAATCGACTCCAGCAGCCGATGAAGCGTCGATGACTTGCTTTATAGCAGGAATAAGCACTTCACATCCTTCAAGACCAAAACGTTTTTCACTTGGCCATTTCTTGCCAAAAACTCTTCAAACTTCGTTGATCGGATCAGCCGCTTGAAGAGAGTTTTCTTCTGATCATGGGTCAATTCGGTGACATGAGGAGACTCGAAGCGCTTGCGGATCCACTCCTGCTGCTCGAAATTCGTAAGATGCATATATTCGATACCGGTATGGGCGCAGTAGATGTTCTGAACAGATCAGTTAATTGAAATCGTCAGAGCCTTGAGTTACCTTCAAACGCGCAATGATTTCACGAAGAGACAAGGTTTTCGCGTCGCCAGCAATGAAAGTCGTCGGAGGAAGGATGAACTCGCGATCGAGGTCCTTATCGCCCAACCCGTAAAATTCAAGCTCCAGTTCCTGCGGGATCGTGTCGTCCAAATCGGCGCTGTTGATTCCGAGAGGGTCCAAATCAGCGATGTTATGACCGCGCGTTTGATAGCTGCGGATGAGAAGTTGAATCTTCAAATGATCTTGAATCGACTGCGTTGAGACGCCGGTTGCGAAACCGAGGGCGAAGTGACGGCTCCAACGGCAGCGCCAACTCCAACCGTCGGCGGAGCCTGGAAGGCTTGACCAGGCGCGGCGCCGGCTTCAACATTCCGGAAATACGCATCCCAACTCTTGTGAACCGAGGAGGATCAGTGCGCCAGCTATCGTACATTTGCTCGATGTAGATGCTTGAGGTTCCATTCATGAACGGCTCCTTCGTGACAGCTACAGATGCCGAAGTGCTCTGGGCACGGCGCGCTGCGCCAGCTATCAGCCGAGTCACCTATAATGCAATTTTCTGTCAATATATGCTACAACTGCAATTTCTGCTCACATTAGTGGATTGTGTACGAAGCGAATTTTGAATACACCGGGTGGACAACGTGTACCTCGCGAGAAGAGAGGCGCGATGCATATTTCTGGTTAGTGTCTTGAAGACTTGGTGTAAAGACCAAATCGCACTACCAGTTAGATACCTGAAAGCAGTTCAATATAGAAACCTTGCTGAGTTCGCGGCGTCCTTGATAGAGCGCGTAAGAATGGTGATAAAAACCGAAAAGCGAGACAATGTGAATTGTACTGATAATCGGCGGCACCCACACGCTGTGAACGTCGCCGAGTGACGTTGTTGCTGGTGCTGCACCACCGCACGCGCACAGTACTCTCTCTCTCTCCGCTTCCTAGTCTCAGAATGCGCTGTCACACTCAACACGCCCGTACAAAAAATTTTCGGGGCTTCCCTCTGACAATATAGCACATCGTCATAGATAGCTCGTGTGGTGCTGAGCCGATCGATGAAGAAGAGGTCGTCGTGCTAGGCGTCGTGAGTTTGTCCTAGTTGTCGCCGGAAATGCAAAAGCGCACATCACATCGCACGAGACATGCGATTTCGTTTTCGCAAGTCTCTACTCTCACTGGCGCCACATTGCAGTACTTGCACGCTAAGCTGTCGGGCAGTCACCAGCACAAGCATTGTGTCAGACACACATCGTCAGTGACAACCGACCGCGTTCGTTATCCTCACTAGCACAAGCAGCAAGAACACAAGCTCCTACCACGCTATCACCAATGACGGCGGAAAACTCCTGCTGCCAACCCCAGGTCGGGGAACACCGCACTGAGAGCAAAAAGCGTTTGTACGGAAGAATGAACCCCTGGAGAGCGAGCGATCAGGAGCGGTGAATTCATTCCACTCGATCTTCGATTCCGTCATGAGTTAGGGTGCACAACCCGCTACGCTATAGCCACTAGTGAAATCGACCAGCAACAAACCTTTGCATACGAGCTTCGCCCGTGCAGTGCCGCAGCTGAATAGAGAAATAAACAGCAATAACCAAACAAAAACACGCCCCAAGCGCTCCTTCACGTAGTCAGTTACAGATTAATATTTCGCAATAAGACACCACGGCACCTCACTTGCGTGTCAGGTTTTCGCTCCGCCGCGCATCTTTGGGAGGAAGAAACACACGGACGGTAAGTTAAAAATCAAACATTCGACAGCAGCGATGTTGTTCGGTGTGAGACCGAACAAGTACTCGCAACTGTTCAAAAGTTCATCGCCAAGGACATCACGTTTGTTGCCTTTACTGAAACTTGAAATTTGAAGAAATGGCTGTCAGCAACACTAGTACTGTCAGCAGCGCTATTACTGTCAGCAACACCGATTCGTCAACCTGTTTTCAAGGAAAGAAGCAAAGATCATCAGACATGCGAATGGATGTTTAGTGAATTTTTGAACAAAAAGCTGCAAAAAAGGGTCAGATTTTTGCAAAATAAGGATCGCTTGCGAGGATCTGTTCCGTACAATCAGCGAGCGATACGAGCGGGCTACATACCACACATTCTCATTTTGAAAATGCCGTATATGGCAAGCCAGCAAGTTCGCTATGAGTCAGAGTGATCCAAAACCACACCAGGAAGTTAGTGACAGCGGGGGTCACACGATCGCAGAATGTGATGTGCTGTGACAAGTTGCGTCATCAATGACAGACCGATTATTTAGCTCCTACTCGCAAGTGATTGTGTTAACGTTGTAGTTTCACAGCGACATGCCTGAACTTCCCTTGGGCGTACTGTAAAGCTGACAATTGCAATAGCTGGCAATAGTGGAATTCACTGATCACTGATCACACATCACCCACGTTTTTCTGATTGATTCTGTGCAAAACACGCGATGTCTGTAGTCGATTTGCTTACAGTCTGGCGTGATCGCAGCTTGCCAACGGGCCCGTGCCGGTTATAGTTCAATGCATCTTCTTCCCCTACTTACCGTATTGCAAAATACGGTGTTCTTATATTAATTTCTGGTGATCGCGTTTTGAACAAGTCAGGTGACAAACGATTATTTTAGCCTGCTGTTGGCGGATACTGTGTGTTTATTGTTTTATTTTCGCAGCGTATGCTAGATATTTTAACGCGCTTCTCGACATACCACTGCTAATGGCTAAGATTCTGTTCCAGGAAGCATGTTGAAATTGTGCGGACAACGATCAGCCATGGCGGCCATGCTCTCTCGGTCCTATTGTACCGCGTTGACCTCATCCGGTCTTGTCACGCGTAAAATCGAGAAAGTTCTCATTGCTAACCGTGGAGAGATCGCCATCCGAGTCATGAAGACAGCTCGAAAAATGGGGATTAAATCAGTTGCCGTCTTCTCCGATGCTGACCGAAGCTCCCTGCACACACGTTGCGCTGACGAAGCGTACCATGTTGGTGAACCGGCTGCCCTCAAGAGCTACCTCGACATGAAGAAGATTATTGAAACTGCGAAGAAGGCAAACGCTCAGGTACACTTTGCTCGCATGAGCTGAAATAGTTTGACGGATTCAGGCTATTCACCCCGGTTACGGATTCTTGAGTGAAAATGCGGAATTCGCTGAACTGTGCGCCAAAGAAGGAATTGCTTTCGTCGGACCACCCACACAGGCCATCCGTGACATGGGAACCAAGAGTATTGCGAAGCAGATGATGTCAGATGCCGGCGTTCCGGTCATCGTTGGATACCATGGAAATGATCAAAGTGATTCGAAACTGTTGGAAGAGTCCAAAAAAATTGGTTAGCTGAAATCCACTTCGACTTTGTTACTATTGACATTTAGGATTTCCTGTGATGCTGAAGGCTGTCTACGGTGGCGGCGGCAAGGGCATGCGTATCGCATTCAATGAAGACGAATTCGCGGAGAAGTTGGAATCTGCTCGTTCGGAGGCTCGGAAATCATTTGGAAATGACGATATGCTCGTTGAGAAGTTCGTTGAGCGACCCCGCCACGTTGAAGTACAGGTATTTACGACTTGAACATTGACCAAAAATTGCATTAATGAAAAATATAGGTCTTTGGTGATACCTACGGGAACTACGTCTATCTTTGGGAGCGCGATTGCAGTGTGCAGAGACGTCATCAAAAAATTATTGAAGAAGCACCCGCGCCAGGATTGTCCATGGAGCAGCGTAGAAGCCTTGGCGAAAGCGCTGTGCGGGCTGCTCAAGCTGTCAAGTATGTCGGAGCAGGAACTGTTGAATTTATTATGGACGCATCTGGCAATTTCTACTTCATGGAGATGAACACTCGCTTGCAGGCTAGTCCTTCAGTCAAATCTTCTAGCTAAACCTCCATTGTCTTAGGTGGAGCATCCTGTCTCTGAAGCGATTACCGGAACCGATCTCGTAGAATGGCAGCTGAAGGTAGCCCAGGGCGAAAAACTTCCTCTTCGCCAGGATCAAATCAAGCTCAATGGTCACGCACTTGAAGCTCGCATCTACGCTGAAGACACGAAAGCTGGATTTATGCCGATCGCTGGACATTTGGAGTACTTGTCCTTCCCCGACGACGCTCGCGTTGATACTGGAGTTGAGCAGGGAGACGACGTCTCGGTCCATTACGATCCTATGATCGCCAAAGTGATCGTGTGGGGTGCCGATCGTGACCAAGCGATTGCGAAATTGGATGCCGCTTTGTACAAAACGCAGATTGGCGGACTGTTGACCAACGTCGACTTTGTTCGCGACGTGCTGAAACACGAGAAATTCGCGAGCGGCGATGTTTACACGGATTTCATCCGCGATCATGAAAAAGAACTTTTCCGTGACGATAAGCCCTCAGCTGATTGCCGTATTGAGTCGGTGATTTCATCGATCCTCCTCAATCAAGACGCGGGAGTTTCCAAGCATGATGGACCTTTGAACTCGAGAGATTATTTCCGGTGAGTGCTACTGTGACTCGATTTTATTGTTTGTGTTTTTAGCCTGAATCACGTTGCGCACAAAGTTGTCACTTTAAAGGACGAAGACATTGTCGTGGAATTCCCTTCAAGCGACTATATGACTGTCAACATTGACGGAGAGAAGCACAAGGCTCATGTTTACAGCATCGTTCGAGGAGAGAATACGGTAACCTTCGGACTTGAAGTCGATGGCAAGCGATGGGAGTGCAAAGCGGTGAACCTGGAATCCAGTTTCCAAGTTTATGGACAAGAAGTTCGCAATTGGCCTACGAAGACGATCGACTTCTCTGAGGCACAAGGCGATGCCGGTAGCTTGCAGACCGCGCGCGCGCCGATGCCGGGCATTATTGACAAAGTCTTGGTGAAAGCAGGGGATTCGGTAAAGACGGGTCAAGCCTTGGTAGTTATGGTCGCAATGAAAATGGAATACATTATTAGGTACGTGTGGAAGCAAACGTTTCCATTCAACTAATTTCGTCTCTTCAGAGCTCCGACTGACAACGTGATATCTGCCGTTTCGTGCAAACCCGGTGCTAACGTTGCGAAGAACGCGACTTTAGTCAAATTTGAGTTCGCTGAGGAATAGTCCGGTCATACGTGTGTACGTTTAGAATAGCTAAACACATAAAAGTTCTCATAACGGTTTAAGGTTTAATGGCTGATCAAGTCTTGTTTTGTTGGTTATTTAATAAAGTTTATCTCTTAGCTTTTCTCGTTATCGGTTTTACAGGCTGCTGCTTCACTATCATCACTTCTTGCAAAAGGAGGTGTTTACGTTACGGAGTATTGATGAAGAGGTCGGCTCATCGGCTAGGATTGCCTGATCTCGGCTGTAAATGTAACCATAACTTTTGAATCGACGAAGGTCGCGCGAGGCACAAACTGGTAGCCTAGGAAGAGCATGAGAGTTTTTGAAGTTTTAAATGTTAAAAACGTTACCTTCGCTTGCTTTCATGTTTTAAAGTCGATGCAAACATCAAAAGAACAAATTTAAAAAAATCGACTTGCAGGGTCAGAACCCACCACCGCCCGCACGGCGAGCAACTGCTCTACCTCGCAGCTATTCGCTCACCGCTTTTGGCTTCAAATATCAGTCATTCTACGACTCGAACCGCGCTCATAACCGCATAAAATTCCTGTTATGCACATCGTACTAGGATTCCTCATAATGATCACACGTTCACTCGTTGTCTCTTGTTGTCCTTCGTCCTGCAGTAGCGGGTACTAGCACCGTTTGTCTTGTGTGAGAGGCACCGAGTCTGAGTGTGTGCAGACAGCGGCACAGAGACGCATGTGGTGCGAATTTGATTCCAAATGGCTCTTGCCACGAAGCGATTTAATTTTTTTCTAGAAGCACTTTTGCACTGTGGCGCAACCTTGGGCTACATCGACTTTTTCACTGGTTATTGAACAAGCGTCTGATCGGTCGAGCAAACGTTGTGTGTCTCGGGTGGCGTGATATCATTCGCTCACTCTTTGTCACGTGTCGCTGCTCCTGCTCGTTGCTGTCTTTCATCGTTTCTTGCATTTTCGATTTCATTTGTGTCGTACTTTCAGAGCAACATGGCCCCTCCTAGCTACGCCGATATTGGAAAATCCTGCAAAGATCTCTTCAGCAAGGGATACAGTAAGTGATCGTATAATGTTAACGCAGTTTCATTTGCTTCTCAGACTTCGGATTCCTGAAGGTGGAGACCACATCGAAGACCGGCAACAACAACGAGATTGAAATCAAGACGGGCGCTTCCCACAACGTTGCCAGCCAGAAGCTTGCCGGAAATCTCGATTTGAAATATAAGCTGCCAGCTTACGGAATCGTTGTCACCGAGAAGTGGAACACCGACAATGTCCTCGGAACCACTATCGATATCCAAGACCAACTTGCTCGCGGAACTAAAGTCACTTTCGACTCGACTTACGCTCCTCACATCGGCAAGCGTAGCGCCAAGGTTAAGGCCGAATGGGTTAACCCCAACGCTAAAGTAAGAAATTTTAATGTTACAAAATAATCCTCTGAGTTGTAGAAAGCTTTTCTTCAAAAGACAAGCCTGAACTGTAAAATAGGCGCATCGCGAAAACGTTATAAAACAACTTTTACATGCATGAGCGAGCGATTAAAAGTAACTCAATTTTGACTGGTTTTGCATTTGAGCCTTTCTAGTGGTGCTGACTTGAATATATTTTTCCTTGAGACGAGTGGTCTAAATTTCTCTATTTTATAGGTCAACGCCGACGTTAGTCTTGATGGCGGTCCGATTGTGAACCTTGCTGCCGTTTTCGGACACGGCCAATGGCTCATCGGAGTCCAGAGTGGTCTCGATGTCGCTTCCAACAAGATCAAGGCGACCAACGTTGCGTTGGCCCATCAGGGAGCCGACTACACTCTCCACACCTACATGAACAACGTCAACGAGATCGGATGCACTGTGTTCCACCGCCCGGCCAAAAACGTTGAACTTGGAGCGCAGCTCGGATGGAGCATGGGAGACAAGGTTCAGAACTTCGCACTCGCCGCCAAGTACGCTCCTGCTTCCGACTTGATCATCCGCGGAAAGGTCGACAACAAGACCAACGTAGCTGTGGCCGCCACCCATTCCATCAACAAGGATGTCAAACTTACCGTCTCCACCCAGTTTGCTCTGTCTGGAGTTGAGGGAAGCCACAAGGTTGGCCTCGGACTTGAGTACACTCCTTAAATGTTACGTGCTAGTATTGAATTAGAATGAATGTGTCTATTAATATTAGTTCTTCTGTTATGTGTTGTGCTACATAAATTCTCATCTTGAAGCTCGTTTGCGTCCTTTGCTCCCCCACTCGTTTCCGATGTTGAGCGATTTCGGAAGTTCACGAAGTCGAGGAGACGGATTAAACGAATAAACATTGGGGCTCCGTCGCGTTTCCCTAGCTTCTCAATGGTTATAAATAATAAACAAATCGAAAGGTCATTTGTGCAGCAGCCTGCGGGCCACTTGCGCTTTGAATCACCGGCTATGGCGACGCGCAAAGTACGAACACCGTCAAGAGTGCTTATGCTTGTTGGTCCTCTTGGTTGCTGGCACTCTTATCGGTTCCTCTATCCCTTCAATCGGCCAATTTTTCACTTCTTATCATACACGATTCGCAGTTCATTAGCTGCGCTCGAATTGAGAGCTCAAGTGATCGACATCGCGATGACAGATTAAGTTGGGAATTATGTAACATTTGCACGATTCACACAAGACTAGAGGCAAACAACTGTTTCGTTGATCAAAATCAAAACACCACCGCCACCACAAGCTGTACGATTTGATGACGCGGGTAATATATGCCACAATCAGTAAATCGGTCGCAAAAATGCAACGTTCTTTCGTTTCCTTCTAACACTTTACAACAAGCGGAAGATTCAAATACGCGCTATTTGAGCGTTGATTCTTCTGCCTCTGGTCAATGCTAGTGCCAGCTTGTGTTGCTTGTCTCCCATTCGATGACGGTTTGCACATATACACACAGAGAGACAGACGGGAAATACTGTTGTGGCAGACACGCACCTGCCGCGAACCATGTTGCCCCGACAGCTCGAGGCGCATCAAGTGTTTGAACGCAGATTAGAGCGAGGGGCGATAATGCCTATAAACACGTTACACACATACGTTAACCCTTTTCTCCGTTACCGTATCTGGCGGACAAGTTTCTCTTGGTGTTAACGATGTTACATGTTGGCGTAATAGCTATCAAGTATGCAATTATAAATACCATGAGCAAATTTGAATTAACAACTTTACAGAAAATCTCGGCTTTTTTCAGGAAATTTAGTCATTTACGATGTGCGAATCGTTGTAAACATCTTAATCGTTGAGAATTTCCATACCTCCGCCGCCATTACTAACATCCGAAAGCATTTATGCCAGTAGCGGTTGTTTACCAAAGTGTGGTCACTCTGAAGCTCATATGGCTGCTTTTATCTATGATAGCTGTAAAACGGGTGTTGTTGTCTGGTTGCTTATGAGATTGTGTTCAATTTTGTTGCGAATTCAAGTAGCACTGATCACTTTTTTCAATGGCGCCTGTCAACGGTTAGTCCAAGACGGCGTGCCATTTCGAGGAGTGTGAGCGATCAAACAGCTGCCGAGTTCACAAATCAAAGTGGAGAGGTGAGTCAACTGGCAAAATCTAACAAGAATTCCTGGCTACGTCTCCCCGACAAATGAATTTTTTAAAGAGGAAGCGATGAGCGGAGCTACGGTAATGCACACTGAAAGTTGATGAGTTAATCCCGAGCCAACAGTTTGTGTTATACGATACCCTGAAACGCGAGCTTCAATTACTTGCTGTAAATGAGCGTTTGCTTTGTTGCCAGTTTCGCTCTAAATCTGGATGCTGAAGGAGATTCGAAGGATGCTGTTCATGTACTACCAAGAATCGTGGTGTTTTGCTGATGAACGGAAGTTTTTTCCTCAACTGTCGCGTAAATCGCGACAATATCCGCTATTCTGTCCCTGTGGCGTCGCCGTCTCAACATTTCTGCCGTCGTGGCGCCAATGGGCGGGTTGGGAAAGAGTGAAAGAGGGAGGGCTGATCGGTTGTAATGGGTGGGCTTTCCTCTTCGCCGAAGATCTCTTTGCAAGCCCTCCTCGTTTGGAGTCTCGTTATTCACTTTGTGGTCGACGAAAATGAAAGTGAGTTGTGCGCTCCTTCTGACGGTTCTACTTCTCGCCGTGGCTATTGACGCCAAAAAGGTGAGTTGACTGCTTAAATGGGGATTTAGTTCCTCTTCGTCTTTGTAAACAAAGTTGTTTACTGCTGAACAGATGAACGTTGTCGTACGGTAGTAGTCGTTAGGCAATTGCCGACTATGAGTTGATGGGGCTATTTTAAGGGGCTAAATTGACGACAACTGTCTTCATTTTGGCCACCCAATAAACTGTCAGCGTTGCCTCGATCGATTAGTATGAGCAAATTGTCTTTAAATTGAGAGAAATGTTGTAATAAATTTACATGACCGTTTCAGAAGAACGATTGGGATGAGTTGGAAACGCTGATTGAGAATATCGACGATCAGGTTCCTGATGACGAAGACCCGCTCGAGAAGGATCGCGTCAACGTGAAGAAACGTGAGTTCTTCGAATCTCAACGGATTGTTCTAGAATGAGATTCTGTAGATCAAGAGAAGAACCCGTGCGAAGAGCACATGTGCGGCTGGGGAAAGGAATGTGTTGTTGACAAGAAGGGCCAAGCCACCTGTGAATGCATCAGCAAATGCCCCGAACTCGACAACGACCCCACGGATCAGGCATGTTTACCCGGGTAGCAGACGTTTGTAACCCAGGCTGTTTCTGATTTTAGGTCTGCAGCAACACGAACGAGACATTCACGTCGCTGTGCGAACTCTACCGCGAACGTTGCCTCTGCAAGAGAAAGTCGTCTGAATGCGAGCACAAGAAGCACGCGAAGGTGCATCTCGAGTATCTCGGCGCCTGCAAGCAACTGGACGAGTGCACCGATGAACTCATGGCTCAGTTCCCCACTCGCATGTCCGACTGGCTCTTCCAGGTGCGAAATGCAAATTCATATTCAGTTTCTTCTACTTTTCGCGCCTTTTGTAGGTTATGCGTGAGTTGAAGAAGCGTCGCGAACTCCACAAGCTCGAATGGGAAGAGCTGATCTCCGAGGCGGAGAACGATGACGAGAAGCGCCACGTCTACCCGGTCATCTGGAAGTTCTGCGACCTCGACGTCAAGCCCCACGACAAGCACGTCTCCCACCACGAGCTTATCCCGATCACCGCCCCCGTTATCCCAATGGAGAGCTGCATCAAGCCCTTCCTCGAAGGATGCGACTCCGACAACGACGGAACCATCAGCATCAAGGAGTGGGGCAAGTGTCTTGGCCTCAAAGAAGGCGAGATTCAGGAACGTTGCTAGACGAAGAGCAACTGCCGCTCAACACGCCATCTCAGTTATCGCCCTGCCAATAACGCATTATTCTATTCGACGTATTAATCAATTATCTAATCTTCTAACGCATCTAATAAACTTTCTTTTCATGAACGACTCTGCGTTTGGCATTCACATGAAAACTGATTGAAGTAAGCATAACAGCGCATCCTGTGGCCAGCCGCAGTTTGCTTTGATCGGGGACATTGAGTAGAAAGAGGTTCGGCTCCACCTTGAAACTTGGTTACTAATTACACTGATCTGAATCATATTTGTACGGGGCAAGCATATTATGAACTATTCTACAGTACAGTGCGTTCAAGTTTCAGAGATAAAGCAGACCAGCATATTCAAGTTTCTCGTATTGACACACGCAAATGCTCTCGCTTGTTTGATTGCGTATCATCTACGTATTACTCTGTTTCTGTGAACTACTGTTGCAGACCAGCTGGCAGCAAAACATACCTGACGAATTTCTGTTATTTCACAATTGCTCTTCGCAACTGTATTTGCAATGAGAACGAGCGAACGAGCACACTGCACACCTGTCAGGCTCTCTGCATGCGCTATTTTTGATGATCAAAAAGATGTTTTCAGTTCAATTATTTCCAACAACGCACTCAAAGTGCTCTTATTTCGCCTAGGCTTCCCATCATGCATAATGTACCGTACACTGCATGCGCGCTGCTGCATTGTTTTTGGACCACACGCATGGGTGTGCTGACTGACGCTGACGTGTTACTTGATCGCTGGGAAGCAGAAATACAATGCAACGAACCGTTTGACTGCTGTCGTATTTATTTTGTGTGAAGCAGGCGCCGCTTTGCCACATTCTTGTAGAGTCTACATTGCAGGCGGCCAGACGACCGATGTCGTCGCTGGCTTAGAAGCGCCTTCGTTCGTATGGGCATCAGTGCGTGCGGAATTCAGCTATTTAATGGTCATGGTGCGTTTTCTCCAATTTCCATCGAATTATCCAATATGTTTTCAGCACGTTTGCTTCTTACTGATATCAACGTTAGCCTCAGTCAGCAGTTTCTGCAGCTCTTCGGTGGCAAATTCCTATTGGCCAGCGAAGAACGAGTTTGACTACAAGTTCGGATGGATCGGCGAAGATGAGATTGAGATGGCCCGCGAACAGGCCAAGGAGATGTTCTATTTCGGCTACGACAACTATTTGAAACACGCGTTTCCCTTTGACGAACTTGATCCGATTCACTGTACGGGTCGCGGACACGATTACGCCAATCCGTATGCTTATTATGTTTCTCCGTTTGGTACGCATCTCCCATTTTTAGTGATAACATTAATATAAACGATGTACTGGGTGATTATTCGCTAACATTGGTATCAATCGCGACTTTGCTTAACATTTTTCAACAAATCATATTTGCAGATCGATTCTCTGGACTCTCTGGTTGTCTTCGGTAACAAATCTGAATTTCACCGAGCTGTGCGATTGGTGATCGATACCGTGTCGTTTGAAAAGAATGTTACCGTGCAGGTATTTGAAGCCACAATTCGGTAAGAGTGATTATGTAGTTAGTTTAATCGTTTCTCTTTTAATTCAGCGTCGTCGGATCATTGCTTTCCGCTCACATGATCCTAACAAACGAGAACAGCTGGCTCGGTGATTATCGTATGCCCGACTACGATAACGAACTTCTAACCATGGCTCACGATCTTACACTACGCATGCTGCCGGCGTTTGAGAACACCCTAACTGGCCTCCCCTATCCGCGAGTCAATCTGATCAGTGGAGTGCCGCACAACACTATAAACGAAACGTGCACGGCCGGAGCCGGATCTTTGCTATTGGAATTTGGAGTACTGTCCAGACTTCTACGGGATTCTCACTTTGAAACGCTGGCTCGAAAGACAAATGCTAAATTATGGAATTTTAGGGATAAACGAACCGGGTTGTTAGGTAAGATCTCATTATTACAAGTGCGTATGATTCAACATTTCTGGTTATAGGTAATGTAATCGATGTGCAAACGGGTGAATGGAAGGGTATTCTGAGTGGCCTTGGTGCAGGTCTTGATTCGTTCTACGAGTACATGCTCAAAGCGTACATATTGTTTGGTGACGAAAGTGATTTGCAGATGTATTTGGACGCGCAAAACCACATCTGGATGCATATGCGAAAAGGAAGAACGCATTGTAGGAGCGGTAAGTAACCACATTTATCTCATTCAACAATTTCTGGCTTTTTTCTCAACTGCTAAAGCAAAAACGCTGAAAATGCAACGCTTGATTGGGGTTTTTGTTGATAATCGATAACTAAAGACATAATTGAATTTGCAGTCAACGAGAGATTTACTTAACTATAGATCAGATGCCGTAACTGTAGTGCGCTTTTCAGACGATGGACAGCCGCCAATATACGTAAACGTCGACATGCGTGACGGCAAAGTGTTGAATACCTGGATTGACGCTTTGCAAGCAAGCTTTGCCGGAGTCCAAGTTCTCGACGGAATGCTCGATGAAGCAGTCTGCTTCCACGCGCTGTATTACGCGATTTGGAAGAAGTACGACTTCATACCGGAGCGCTACAATTGGAATTTAAAGTTAGCGCTCGTTTGAAATTCCTATCAGTTTGTGTTTGTTTTAGAGCTCCAGACGTGTCGTTCTACCCACTGCGTCCCGAATTTGTAGAATCCACCTATCTCCTCTATCGAGCAACGAAAAGTCCGTTCTATCTTCACGTGGGACGCGAAATCATCGATTCGCTTAACATGTACTCTCGAGTACGGTGTGGATATGCCACTGTTCATGACGTCGCTGATAAAACGCTGGAAGACAGGATGGAGTCGTTCTTTCTGTCCGAAACATCGAAGTATTTGTACCTGGTGAGTCTTTGAGCTCTTGAATTCGGTGCATGTATTCAATTTTTAGTTATTTGACGAAGAAAATCCAGTGAATAAGAATTATCACCATCTCCTATTCACAACAGAAGGTCATATTTTTCCAATAACGGAGACCTTTCGCGATGACGAGTCTTTGTCACCGATATTCGCTTTAAACGTCAGTTGTCAAACGAATTTAGTCAGCGATATGGTCCTTCCTCCCCTAAGCGAAGGACGTCTCAATGAAATATTCAACATGGTCGGATACGACGAAGATGAGTTTGCAGCTTCCTGAATACGTTTGCATCTGTTGTCATATCATCTTTACAGCCTTAAGCTTTCAATTTCCATTTCACTTGTTTCTCCTCTTGCTCATTGTCTATACGGTTTCTTGCAGACTTCTATTTTTCAGATTTTTATTGTAAATTACTTTAACAGAACGAAATAAAGCATATCGACAAGGACCTCAGACAGTTGATGGCAGTTTTCCTTGAATTGCGTTATCTAGGGGACACAGCCCGTCGTGAAGCCAAAACGCTGCTGCTGGTTGTTTGCTTGAAGTTTAAAGCGAACGGTGCAAAGCAAATGGAGAGGGAAAACCAAAAACGTAGCCACACCGTTAAATTGTCATATTTTGGAATTGCAAGCTGTGGCCTTGAAATCAAGATACAGTACAAAGTTAATTCTTACGGTTACGGTAATGCCAATGCCCAAACTTCAAACGATAAAGGAAAACAACAAGATTGCAGTCGCACCCTCAAAATCATTCCGTATGTATGCAATTTCAAGCTGCAATGGCACTAATAGAGTTGTCTGCGCTGACCAGATCGAAACCTGAGAGGAAACGCACTAACTTGAGGGACTTCCATGCCAACAAATCAAGCGCACATCCTCAGCGCGTGCAGCCAGTTGCTTATTGCTTGCATAGTTAAAAAATTTGCATAATTAGTGAACGTTGATGGTCGGACTCGGGGTGGTCCGAGCGGCAATCAGACCATCAAATAGACCGAACGGCGGGCGCCGTGAATTTGAGGACACTTGTTGCGCTTTCCTTCCGGCCTAGCGCGCATTCATTGCCCGCGCGCGCATAAATCTGTTAACTACTTCATCATTGCGCCTGCAGCGGCGACCAGTTCGTTTCAGCGCTCGTCTTCGCGTGTTAATGAAGAGTTGCGGCACGCGCGCTTCTCTTGTCACCACGATCTCCGTCACCCGCAGTTCTTCGCCACTGGCTTCAGTGAGGAGTGCTAAGTGCCGCTGGGCTCGGCGGCACTATTCAAATATGTATCGTTTTGTGACGGACCACTTGACGATGTGTGGATAATTGATTAATCCGCTCTGCGGGTAATTGTCTCACTGTTCGTTTCTTTAGTGCCTTCCGATGAGTGCTTTGCATCTTTTCACTGCAGCTGCGGCATTTTCGCCCGAGAACTGATGTTTTCACAACAGCCACTTTTAGGGCTTTGGTCAGGAATTTTTTGACTAGGCAAGCAATCAGTATAAATGATAGCTGACTTACAGTAATTTTGTGAAGATTAAACCTCAGACAGGTGATATTCAGGAAATCAACAATTGGGTTTAGGCCGGTCACGGTCACTTTCAATGTTTGCATACTGTGGGTTTGGAGTTGTCAAGCGTGGCGCGACGCTTCAGCCTTTATTTCATCCGCACCTGTACGTGATGCCACTTTGCTCTTGATTCCATACAGGAGTGCAATGCTACTATCAACCTTTGCCTTTACATGCTCTTCTAACAAATGAGATTTGCGTGTGTGTTGTTTCAGTTTTCCAAAAGAACTACCGTATGCTCGTTTTCTGAGCGACCACGCACCCATAAAATTACCAATATCTGACTTTTGTGGTCGAGTCTTTGTTTTAGGGTCACTCATGGGGTGTCTAAATTTTGGTTTGCGGTAAAGTTCAAATTTTTAAACTCAGACTAATTTTCAAAGTCTCTGTGCTCAAACTAACATTCGAAGCCGGCTGTCCACTCGTAGAACGCCAACGTTGCACTCTGGTGTTTAATATTCCTATTTTTTCTACAATCGGTTTACACTACCGCTCCTGACTGACCAACACATTGAGAAATCACCATTTGTTTTATCGTTTTCATCGTAATTGCTGCGGAGATTTATAGTAGCCAGTTGCCGTCGTCGGCAGTTCGCTTTACTCTAATAATTTCTCCCTTCCTTCTCCAACCGCCAAATTCGCTTCTCGGGCGTTTGTTAAGTTCTTTGGAATTGGCTTTTGCGCTTCACCAGTTTTTCGGATTTCGAACGATGACACGAAGGGAGTGGCTATGTGTGTCCTCTCCTCTTCCAACTCTCTGACACCACACCCCCCTCATCGCGTCATTCCCCTTTCAGCACAATGCCCCTGACAAGCTAATTTATGAGCTATGAAAAGGGATAAGGGGTTGTATTGGTATCTACTCAATCTCTTTTATGTGCTACGCGCGCTTTTTGTTCTTTTTTGCTCCATTTGACTTTTGCGTTTAGATGCTGGCTGCTAACCGCGAGTTTAATGTTGCTTGTAATTCTGGAAATCTGACCCGTATAGCATATCAAGTTACCGTAACCTTACAATTGCCGTCCTTTCTAACTCTTCAAAAAAAGTTGCAGACTTTTTCTCAATTATCTGCGTTTCGCACGTTTTGCGCGCGCACACTTGGAACAGGTGGTTCGAAATTGATAAACGGTTGTGCCACCAATCCGTGGCGCGGCACTCTGACGACCGACCGACTGAGGATTGTCGGCAAGATTCAAGTGATCAATGTCTCTGCGTTGAGTTGGTCGAATGTTGTTCGATCTTGTCCTCGTTTGCCTTCGACACTCCGATCGTGTTCGTTCCCCTCTAACGGATTGAGTGTGACTTAACGATTTTGTTTGTTGTTGGGTTTGCTGCTGCTGCTGCGGAAGCCGATGACGAGTGAATCTTTGCAGGCAGAGGAGCGTCTCTTGCTTGCTCGAAACTTGAATTAGCATTGACTTCGGACTTGGCATCGTTATGTCCGCGTCCATTGCTAGTGCAGAAGCGCAACCAGAGGGCCAATTGTCAGCACCCCGCGCGCGCTCACATGCACCAAATTTGTTTCTTTTTCGCGTATCTGTGCGTTCAGTCAACGCGTTCAATCGGCGCGCGACTGCGAGCGCTTTTGATGATGAAGCGTGCGGGAAAATGATTGAAAGACGAAACATGCAAATTATCCTTTTGCGCGGCCAGCTCCGCTCTCCTCACTCTATTAAAAGTTTACTTGTCTTCTTCTTCTTCATTTCGAGGGTCGCTGTCCCCATTAGGATCCTTTGTTGTCCGCAAGCGCTTATAATCGTCTCCTCTTTTCAATGCACTCTTTAGGGCACATTCGCTAAAGTTATCGTACTCCCAGCTGACTGACACGGAAGGGCGCATGCAAAGGGAGCAGATCTGATCAAAGGCGGACCTACAGTAAGACAGAGCGCTCTGCTCTTATTTATGATGTTTGACTTGCAATAGAGGTCGATTCTTACAAGCGAGCACAATTTCCAGTGTAAATGACCGTTTCGATGTCCAATCAAGGGTTGTAGTTTCAAAGTATTGGCCACTGAGTTCGTGCTTGAAATGAGCCATGAATTGTTATGCTTTGAGCATCATCTCGCGCCCTCCGAAACTGATGTGCTATACTGAAATCATGAACTTTGATTGTGACACTTTACAACTATCGATTGTTGCAATTTTTCCGTTTAATGCTCTGGAATTATCGAATTGAGCGAAAAGCAATGAGCAAATAAGATTGAAAAGACTTCAAGTCATAAAAACAACCAGAGGATCAGCATCAGCTCCGCTAACTCTCTCTAATGCAATGGAAAAGCAATTTTCTAAGGAGTTGTTGAATGCGATCGAGAGTACGTTTCGACTCTTGGTGACTGGAATTGGCGTGAATGACCTTTATTTCAAACTAGAGATTTACTCATTTCTTCTTCCAGAACGATGGTCTGGCATGAAGCGGGTACTCCTTGGTCCCGTCTTCTCACTGCCATTTTCTTTCTTCCACTCGCCAGACCTGCCATACTGGAAGAGAAACCAGAAGTGAACGTCACCTATTTCACTTCGTTATCACCGGAAGAAGTGTGGTTTCAAGTGGGTGTTGCGAACACAGAACAATCGAGGTTCACGCTGCAGTGTGATTCGCCGTATCAGAAAGACGAGTAAGTTGTCCTGTAGGTCTTTTTCGGTGCATTCGTGAACCGCTTAGATATTCGTGGCTGAAAGACGGAAAGCCGCTGAGCGTAGACGGAGAGACGATTCTTTGGCAGAAACGAGGGCAATCGGGGAATTTGGTTTTTCCCGACCCGCAGCTCGATGACCAGGGGAGCTATCAGTGCGTTGTTGACAGCTTTTACGGCGATATGTTCAGCCATAAGATTCAAGTGAAGCACGGAGGTCAGTCGGGTGTCTAACCGATGTGTTCTATCAATGACTTTCAGAGCTCGATCACTTCCAAGCGGCTCCGGGCAAGATTCGAACAATCAAAGTCCAGGAAGGCGACAGTCTAACGTTGCCGTGTCATGGAAAACCACGCGGAACGCCTCAACCCTACGTTGTTTGGTTCTATCGCGACACTGTGCTTTCGAGTGTTATGGAAACAATCAGGCGAAAGCACGTGACGGTCGATGGCGACGGCAATCTGCAGTTCAGCTCGATTACTCACCACGACGGACGTCCGAACCTTTTGTACGAATGCGCGGTGACGAATCCAGTTCTACGTGGACAATATTTCGCTGGAGAACGAATCCGAATCGAAGTTTTCCCTGCGAGACGTAAGACTCTTCTTAAGAATAAATTACTCGCAACGGAAAGAAAGCTCTCAAGCTTTGAATTCCTAAGAAAGCCTATAATTTCTAATTTCTAGCCATTCTTTACTTTGAGCATCCTCATATAAGCGATTTTTGTGCCTCAAAACCCCTCTTTTCAACTATTACCGTATTTACATGCAAATTTTGTTTTAGGAACGGTCGGAGTTCGAGCTCACGAGCTCTGGTTTAGCCCCGAATACGTAGAAGTCAAAGCAGGCGGCCGTCTGAAGCTCACGTGCATTTTTGGAGGGAGACCTGTTCCCGAAGTCCAATGGAGCAAGATCGATGGAGATTTGCCGAAAAAGCGCATGAAAGACCTGACCAGCGTTGAGGCGGATTACGGTAAATCGTTGATTATCGACAACATCCATCCGAAGGACGCCGGATATTATGAATGTCGCTCTCAGGGCCCAACGCACAGAATGCTCGTCAATGTTACAGGTAAATCGCAAATTCGGTGAATAGTCATGAACCTCTGGCTTGCAGCTGCTCCCTATTGGGAACTCGAGCAACCAGACCACGTCAAAACGACGGAAACGAAGACCGCAGAGTTGCATTGTTTGGCTGCAGGCGACCCGCAACCGTTGATCCAGTGGTACAGGAACGGAAACCCAATCTACCATTCTGAAGAGAAAGGACACGACCGTAAAATCCTGTTGGATTCCGGCCGCATTTTACGAATTGTCGATGCAGTGCACAAGCAAGATGCAGGAATCTACCAGTGCAACGCAAGCAATCCGCTAGGCTACATTTGGGCGAATATTGCGTTGGATATACAAGGCAAGATTGAGGATTACGCGGATTTCCATTTGAATATCACCATTTGCAGCTTTTGCGCCGCTTTTCCACATGCCAATTCGGAGGATCTTCAAGGTGGTCCGAGGAAGCATGGTCGACATGAGCTGTGATGTTACTGCGGCGCCGGAACCGATTGTCCGCTGGGTTGATACGAAGGATCAAACGATTCAGATGATTCCAGGACGGATTCAGCTCTTCGCCAACCACACTCTGCGAATCTACGATGCGAACTCTGCAGACGAGGGCGAGTATTACTGCAATGTCAGTAACAAGTACGGCCTGAATCGAGCTTATAATCGACTTCAAATCTACAGTAATTCCGGCAGTTTCCGTAATTGTATTCTCGAGTGCTTTTCCAGATCCAACGTACTTCAAAACCGTGCCGTCGCCCAAATCAGTGGTTATGGAAGCCGGAGGCGAACTGCAATTCCAATGTGAAGCTCGATGCGATGAACGTCTGACGGTCGAGTATCAATGGCGCCATAACGGCGTCATTTTCAACGACTCGGTTTCCATGACAGAAGAAGGTGTTTCCATACTTTCGTTATCGAAAGTGCGAGGCCGGAATTCTGGCATAATTGATTGTGCCGCGATTACCGACGTCGATGTGCACGTTGCCGAAGTCGATCTGCTCGTGAAAGGCAAGATAATTGCATGTCTTATCGACGTCATCTGTCTTTTGCAGACGTTCCCGAGAAACCCGAGGTTTACGCGGTGGAATGCGACCAACGACGGGCGATGGTGCTGTGGAAGAATCCGTCCGCGTACGGGGATCCTGTGACGCATTTCGATGTCCACATGCAGACTGGATTTGCGCCCGGAGAGTGGCATCCTGTAGTCAAGGAGACCGAGACTACAAAAGACAGTTTCCAAGCAGATATTACCTTGTCGCCATGGGTAGGTCTTATTTCTAGCCTCTATCTTGCGGTGCAGTCTAGAAGAAGCACACTTGAGCCTCCGACACTCCTGTTCATCTGCAGTGCTTGTCTTGATTTCAGGTCAACTACACATTCCGAGTTATCGCCTACAACTCGCATGGCTCCAGTGAACCAGGCTTCAACAACGAATCGCTTTGTTCGACCAAGCCAGCACCACCTTACAGTAATCCCGAGGACGTCCGTGGAGCCGGCAGCGATCCGACGAATCTCGTAATTTATTGGACTCCAATGGACAAGATCGACTGGAACGCCCCGCAACTAAATTACCTCGTGCGATATCGATTGAACAGACAAGGCGAAAACTGGCACGAGTTCCTCGTCGAGGATCCGCAGGAGGTTTGTGGACATTGTAACGTTTGTGATTAATCGCGCTCTCCACTTAGAACCACACAATCATCAGAGATCAGCCGACCTTTCAAGAGTACGAAATTCAAGTGAGAGCTGTGAATTCGGAGGGAAGATCTGTTATAGCTCCAGAGACGGTCATTGGTTACTCCGGAGAAGATGGTGAGTCAATTCAAGTCGGACGTTCTAAGAATCTCTACGGAGTTTCTAAAGTCGTCGATCACGTGTAACAAGTGATTTTTTAGTGCCAACGAAAGCTCCAATCAATTTCAAACTCCACGAATATCACAATTTCTCGTCGGCTCTACTCAAATGGGACCCGGTCGATGTGCGCTCGTTGAGAGGTCACTTCGAAGGCTACAAAATCGAATATTGGCTAACCGACGAGCCGTACAACGCCGAGACCAGATACGTGAACCGCAACGAGACGTCCATTGTGGTCAATCAATTATTGGCTGTTACAAATTACTCAGCGCGTGTCTACGCGGTTAACACAAAGTACACGAGTCCGCCAAGTTCTGATTTACAATTTTTCACCCCGGAAGGAGGTAATTAATTTGCTTTTTCCGAAATCATGTTGAATTCTGTGTTCAGCGCCTTCCAAGGTCCACAATCTCCGGGTTCGTGCCGTTGGTGCCTCCAGTCTGCTACTCACCTGGGCAGCTCCTCTGCAACCTAATGGAAAAATTCGAGGTTATTTCGTTTCTTTTGAGAACGGCACTGGGGGAGTTGAAGAGACCTACGTGCTGCACCGCCAGCTCTACTACCTCTACGAAGAAGGTTACCAGAACTCTGCATACAAAGTCTCCGTGTGGGCCGAGACCAACGGTGGCGAAGGCGCCGCTGTCGTGCGGCTTGTACATACATGGCCTTTACGTGAGCCCGATGTTCCGATGTTTGAGACGACCTCAGTCTCGCCGAACACAATCGATGTGGAGTGGATTCCTTCGAACGGATCGCAATGGGGAATGCCGGGTTCTTCGTTTTTTGTCAACTTCACACGAGAAGGTATGTGTGGCTGATTAGGTTCCATAATCTGGCCAGAGCAATCTGGCCAGGTTCAGAGAGCATCATTCCTGATCTGGGGGTAGTGGAACGAATCCCAGTTCTTGAGTGCGGTTACTGAGTATCGAGACTGACTTTACTCAAGGCAATGGCTTCTAACCCCTGTTTTCAGGCATAAGCGAATGGATTCAGACGGAATCAGTCACACTTCCGACAACGGAGATCACGTTGCGAGGATTAGATGAGGATTCGACGTATCTCCTACAAGGCGTCGCTCGGGATGGGCAGCGAACGCGCTCATCAGGCGTTGTCGTGGTGCGCACCCAAGGAGCAAGGGGCATCACACACATCAACCGCCGTAAGCCTAAACATCGCAGGTTTTTTTAAAGTTTCCAAATACAGAGAATTTTCGAAGCGCCGTTTGGTTCTTCTCGGTGCTGACGGCGGTATTCATCGCCGCAACAACAATTCTTATCATGTGCTGCTGTTGTCGAGACCGGAAGAAGGGCGAATACGCGGTAAAACGGCGTGAGTTGGAGCGCGGACATCAATACGATGACGAACACCGCGCTTTCATCGAGTATCAATATGGCGCTGACCCAAAGAAATGAAGAAGAAAAAATTGCCGCAAATACGGTATCAATTGGGACTTGCCATCATTGTATTTATTCACTATCACGCAAGCAAATCGTCACTGCAATTTGAAGTCGGGTACGGGTATTATTTTATTGTAACTGTCAATCACGTTTCCTCTTTGTTCTGCCATCTTACCCCCATGCTCATATCTAAATAAACGCATTGTTCTTGTCACTACACCGTCCACCTTTGTTAGGACAATTTATTAGAAACATAATGCGCTAGGGGAACAATCAATTAATAAGATTTGAACAATTAGATACCGGCATCATGCAATACGTTAAACAACACTTAATAGCTGGTCGAGCTTATTCTGAATTTTTCGGCTCCTCATTTTGAAGCTAGTGATCTGATCTCGAGTGCCCGATACACCACTTACTGAAATGGAGAATGTTGCGAGGAGGTCGAGGAATTTGTTTATAATAATCCTCCTAAATCAAGAATCATTGTTATAGATAGACAGTGTATATATAGTTTACCTTTGCATGGACTGGAAGCTTTTTGCATTCTCAGAAAATTCATCTCCAATCCTTAAGACCGCGTTCGCAAGGTAGAATTCAGCTTGCGGATTAACTTTCCAGAAAGGATCGGATCCGTTTCTATATGTTTAAAGTTTATTAATGAAATGCAAAGACCGACTTACTCGTATTGCTCGTGTACGCTCTCTAAAACTTTAATCAACCCAATGTTGGGAACTCTATATAATCCGAACAACCATACAGGATCAAGCCCATGTTCAAAACTTTTCAGAAGTGTAAACTTTAATATGTTATCTAAAAAATAGCGTGTACCTTTCTGATAGTATATCGGGAGGCTTACCTGTTGGGAAATAGAGCGGCGAATTTCGGTTATCGCGGCCTATACTGATCAGCTTGGTAATAAAGACTTCCGGGAAAGCATCGCCAAGTTGCTGATAATGATTGAATTCTTTCTCAATAATCTGCACCCACACATCACTGATGGTTTCCTCGTCAAAGTGATTAGCACATCTAAGAATGTTGAGCTTGGCAAGAGGTAACTCAAATCGTTCAGCGAAATCAGAGAACAGTTCATTTAGACTGAACAGCTTCTCATCTAACTGTGCTGTTGCGGCCTTCAGTTCAGCTCTCGAAAACTGGGCGTTTGGCGCGATGCTATTCACAAGCTCTCTGCAAACGTAAAATACCATTAGTAACAAAGTCACCTTAGAGCTATTGTCGCCTGGCTGCGGCGAGCCGTCTGTCTGCTTGACCGCTCACATCATTTCCGTGCGTTATATCAAACCGCGTTATATCAATGACGAATCATTTGCGATTTGGCTTCGAATGGCAATGTAGCGAAAGATCAATCAGATACGTGATCGCTTGCAATGACCAAACAAGAAAAAATATTTACCGTATGCGCTCCTGGACCATCGCAACTTCCAGTTTATCTTCTAATTCTTGAACAAAGATGTGCACCTTTTCGTTTGACTGCTCTGAGCGGCAACAAACAAGTGCTTGCGACAAATACGAGATCCTCTGTTTTAGAGTTACCTCTCTCCTGAAAATTGGTTATAAAAGTCAAGCCATGACCACAACTACTACCTTCCACCATCGGCTAATTCATGAAGTAAAGTGGCTGCAGCGATAAACTTTCTATTCTTTTCACAGTGTCTCCACAGGACATCTTGATATCGTACGTCATCTCGAGTTTCAATTTTGTGATGGAGGTAGTGTTCGACGTATGCGTTTCCGCACTAAATCACAGACTTGATAATCTGAAAAACTCCTTTTTTGCTTACCTCCACAAGCATACTGCTCATTTTGTGGTCGACTAACCAATCGAATATTTCTACATTCGCTAATTCGTCATCACATCTCATAACCAACTTCAGAATGTCAGATCGATAGGTATGCGCCATATGTTCACCTAATCCTAACTGAGATGTATGAGTTGGATCCGACAACATGCTCAGTGTCTGAATAATAGGATAATATGCGTCCTTTCTTCTTGCAAGAGCTTCAGCGGCTTCTCGGTCTTCTGCAATCGAACCTTGACGGTATGCGAGAATAGCAGCCTTTCTAGGATCGACTTGCTCTGCCTTATACAAGGCCAACTGCACAATCGATTCAAACATGCGAACGTGACGCAAAAGTTCGGATACACTGTGGAGATTGACTTTCAAAATTGAGTTTCGAAGAAGACTACAGGCTTTTCCCACAAGTTTTTCTCTGTCCGCTCCAGAAGGCATTTTAACGACGCATTGAAGCATTTCCATCGCCTGAACATTCAACTCAAAAGTAGCGAAAAGTACATGTGGGTACCTCAGCAGCTGTAGCATCTTCCATTGAAAATAAGGATGAACAATATTCCCGTAAACTTCCGCTGATGGAATGTGTGGTAGCACCGTCTCCTAGATAATGCCTTATCAACGAGCCAATCAGGTCTCCAGCTAACTAAATTAACATTGTAAAATATACTTTTGCTGAACAGATGGCAAGACATACCTGTTTCCCGCTGCCAACAAAGTCGCAAAATGTTGCAGACAATAATTCTCCTTTGCTGCGGTCAGATAAGTGAGTAGTGACAGCGTTGAACTGATGGTCATTGATCAACTTCAAAAGATACAATGCTTCGCAAGAGACTGTCAGCAACGACGAGAGATCCATGAGTGACTTGCGCTCCTTTAATTTCGCTTCAACTTTTCCAAAGGCAATACTCGTTGAGACAAATCCTGTATCGACGGGAGGTATGAGTTTGTATCTGTTGATTGTGTCCTGGAACATTCGGACCTGCCCAGACAGCCAAGTAAGCTCAGCACTGCTGTATTTACAATACAACTAAATTGGTACAAACAAAATTAAGTTCGAGCAGCATTCGCACCGTACATACCATGTTGTTCTTTTTGTAGCAAACGGTTGATGTCCAGAACTTTCCAAGAAGACGTGAGAAGTAAGTGTATAAAGCGTCATGTCGGTAACTCATAACGATATTCTTTGAATGACCATCAAGTTCGGACATCATCGTTTGTTGTTGTGGCGTAGAGTGGCGCATGGGTTTCGAAATTCGAGTCGTTCCAGGATAAATAGACGACGCCCCGGAGAAGTTCAAATCAGGAGGCGCACCTCCCGCGAATGGCGTAGAAGTTATGCGCGGCGTCCGAGGAGCGAATTCAAGCATCGATTGTCCATAAGCAGATTCTCCAGCAGCTG
This sequence comes from Steinernema feltiae, assembly GCA_007213375.1. Classification (NCBI taxonomy): domain Eukaryota; kingdom Metazoa; phylum Nematoda; class Chromadorea; order Rhabditida; family Steinernematidae; genus Steinernema; species Steinernema feltiae. Next base: position 61,882 of record MQUG01003180.1, read on the forward strand.
TTGAAAATGTTGACCGATTCATCATATCGTTGCGTGAATTTACGCCTAATGTCTGAGCTTCTCCACCAAAAATAAAGAACACGCGTTGAGCGTCATCCTTTATTCTGGCGTTAGCGCGATCAGTACTGCACAGGATGCTTAGAATCATAGTCATCGTATTTCTGGGTCCATGGATGTTGCAGAACGCAGCACACTGCTTTGAATCACCCCCATACGTCGACAGTATATTGCGTAGAATGTCAGTTGGACGCAAACGATCGACAAACGAAACACCTTCACTTGTCATAAAATGGAATCTGTCAGGCTGCGTCAAATGCTGATAAACAGCCAGAGGTGGATTCATATCAGGAAGCATACCCTGCGCAGTGTGATACTAAACAATACTGTAAGTACCTAGATTACTGCAATCGCCTACTCGAATAGAGGGAGCGTCCGCGAGCTTCTCAATAGACCATATCAGACCTCCTATTGATTGTGATTCCTGCAACAAGTATCGTTGAGCGTTTAGGTATACATAGGTAGAGTTTCTCAAGGCAGTAAGCAAATTAAACATACCACATTTTCACACACTTCAGATGATAAAGCGTAACTAGCTGAACTCATGAAAACGGCAGTCGATGCCCGCGAGTTGGGTCCACTTTTCAGCAAAACTGTTGTATCTATAATTAATGATTGTTTTCGGAAATTTTGAGTATCATAGGCTTTACCAGATGTATGGCACATCAAATAAACTTGATCTTCGGCTGATCTAAAGCAATTGTAGTCTCGGGGTATGCGCAAATGAACCAAGCGGATAGTTCGTGGTCTCGTTTGACTCTAAAAAGATCAGTCGGATTGACAGCATAGTTAAGATGGACAACTCACCAAGGACAGTGAATTGATTCTAATAGCTTCATTCATATCACCACCAATGGAACTGAAGTAGTATAGATCCATATCGGGAGGCAGGCAAGTAAAATACATTCGAACTCCACGAGAGTTAACGAGAACCTAAATGAAGTGCATTTGTAAAGAAAGTGTAAACCAAGTTCTTACAAAATTCAGGTAATGCGATTCCCTAACAGGTACCACACTCAATGTAACCACATTTTTGAACGAGTCACTGTCAAGATTGGGATGCGACATTAAGTGGTGATTAAGACTTTCCGCAGACTCTTCTAGAACCTTGTGACACCCTGTTCCATCGATACCCAGATCAAAAACTTGGATAGTTTTCTTTGCGCTCAAAGTGTAAAGGATGTGACGCTCTTCATCAATCACCAACTGAGTGATTACGTCTAAATACAGTTTAGTACTCGTACTATCACACGTGTAGCAATACCTTTACTAGAAAACAAATTTGTTATGAAGCTTCCGTAGCCTTTGGAATGGTTAACTTTGCGGCACTTGCTTCTGAACCAAGTTTCTTCCTCATAACAAAGTTCAAATAAGCTGTCATCGGCGGAGAAGAAAATGCGTCCATCCGCAGTTGCCTTCATGCTACTGACAACAGCTCCATCCAAATTGACCTAAAAATAAGAAACCAAATTATGGAATACAGAAACGTGGGAGTTATACACTGTAAACGCAGTCAGGCATAAGACACATTTCCCAGGCTGCGTAGTCCGGTGGGACGCCGACAGGAACAGCAAGGGTTGTCGTGCGGTCATAAAAGCAAACAGCATATAAGACGAGCTCGACGGTAGTAGCAACCGCCAAGACAAAGTGAACATTATTCTAAAACAAAACGGGTTATACCGGAGATTAATACATGCCCGCTTACATTGAACACCCCAGGCTTGACATTAGCCAAAACCGTTGTGAGTATAGAATTAGGGACACCATCAAAGAAGGCCAAATCATCTCTGAAAAGAAGGATTACGAAAAGAAAGACAAGAATACACTACTCTTGATTCCAGTTCCAGATGAACAAATCGCTGTCGATGGTCATCCACGCTCGTGAAATTTCGGGATACATGCCCATCCCACAATGACTCCGCATTCCTACAAACGAAATATTCGTGCGACTGATAACAATTTCTGCCTTACGTTTCAGCTGTTCACGCAATTCACCGGGTATCGATCGAGTTTCGACGTTCGTGAACTCGCGAACCTCCACAGTCGACGCGAAATCCTTGTAATCAATGGAAGCCAATCCAGAAACACCAACTTTCGCTTAAAACAGCAAAATTACGAACGAAATATGGGTACTAAACGATTCGGCTAGGCCTGAGCTGAGCTTAGAGCGAAGCTTAAGCGATTTACTGTAAATTTAAACTTACGTGGTCGTGAGCATCGTATTTCCCTCGTCAATTTAACAGCGTTGTCAGTAAAAATCCTGTCTTTGGTGATGCAATCATTAACTATCGTGGCAGCAGTGTGGATGCTTATTTCCTGTCCCTCGTTGGAGGCCAGTGAAATAGAGATGTCCATTTCCACTTCAAAACAGAAGGGAATGTATCACCTGGAACAAATGAGTTCAAAGAATTATGCGTTTTGGATAGATATCGTAGCCCTTTGCGCCTTGATTCAATCAATTAAAGCCCATGTGCAGTCAGAGAAGAAGTTGTGATACCAATACAAGGGACTTTGCCAAATTTACAGAAATATGTGGAGTGATTTTTGCAAAAATGCCATGCAATGAATTCACACAAAATAAGTCGCAACAGTAAACAGTGATAGTAGGAACACCACATTTCATATTTTTTGAAGGTCCCGCCACTTTCGCGAAACCTCTCAATGACGCGGATAAAACGTTGGACCAAATATTCCAGTTTGCCAATCGAAAGATATCGAATACAATATGCCATAAACTCATAAACAAAAGCGCGCACACGCCTAACCAACATTTATTTAAAAATGTGTTACTATAAACATATACCTGCAATCGCGCTTTTCAACAGATTCGAAAATAGAACGGTAGAAGTTTGATTAAGCAGGCACGCTCGTGACGGGACCATGGAGCACAAGTAATATTTATTAAAGTTGCGCGCGCAGCATCGCTTTTTGCGCTCATTTAAGTGTGAACGTTTTTTTGCACTATTCCCTCTGTCCATTCGCTCTATTTAGGCGTATTCTGTATCCTGACTGGTTGCTAAGCGCATTCATGCGATGGTAGATGCTTATTCCACCAGCAATTCTTTACGCAATACTATATTATCTTTATTTGAGTGAAGAGAGGGAGAAAAGCTGACTGCGCCACAATTTCGATTGCAGTTTGGTGCTGTTCTATTACATATTTATATTTATTGTCTTGACGATAAATATGGCCTTGTCCCGGTTGTTACTGCCTGATATTCTCAAAAGCGCGCGTCTTCGTTGTGCACGTGCTGGGCTCGTCTCTTTGTTATTTACTACATTTCTTGTTGTATTGCAGATTTGAAGATGGCTGACATCAAACCCAACCACACTATTTACATCAACAATCTCAACGAAAAAACGAAGAAAGACGGTAGGACTAAAATATATTTGTTTGGGTTTAAATGAGTTTTTGTAGAGCTCAAGAAGGCTTTATACGCAATTTTCTCCCAATTTGGACCGATTGTTGATATCATGTGCTTCACCAGTGTGCGAATGCGTGGACAAG
>MQUG01003181.1:0-29480 GCA_007213375.1 Steinernema feltiae
TCAAACCGCAAGGAGCTTTTATGCGACCGCTTTCCCTGACCGCCCTGTTCATGCTGCCCCTGGCTTTCAGCGCCCCTGTTCTCGCGCCAGCCTCAAGGATGTGGCCCCTTACCCCGAAGCCGAAAACGGCTTTGTGCGCCAGGTGATCCACTTGCCCGAGCAGAAAGACGAGTCGGCATTCAAGGTCGAGGTACTGGCCGGCAAGACCCTCAAGGTGGATTGCAACCTGCAGCGCCTGGGTGGCAACCTCGAAGAAAAGACCCTCGAAGGCTGGGGCTATAGCTACTACCGGCTGGACAAGGTGATGGGCCCTGTCTCTACCCTGATGGGCTGCCCCGACAACAAGAAGACCGACGCCTTCGTGCCGGTGGTCGGCGATGGTTTCCTGCTGCGCTACAACAGCAAGTTGCCGGTGGTGGTCTACACCCCCAAGGACGTGGAAGTGCGCTATCGCATCTGGTCGGCTTCCAGCGACGTGAAACGCGCCACGGTGGAGTAACCCGCCAAGCGTGGGTTCGGGCACGGCGCGCCAAGCCGCCCTGCCCCGAATCAGGCATAATCGCCGGTTTTACCCGTAACAGAGGCAACATGAAAGCACAGGCCCGTCACATCCTGGTCAAGACCGCCGAAGAGGCCGAACAGCTCAAGCAGCGCATCGCCAAGGGCGAAGCCTTCGATGTGCTGGCGAAAAAGTACTCCACCTGCCCGTCGGGCAAACGCGGCGGCGACCTGGGCGAAGTACGCCCGGGACAGATGGTGGGCGCCATCGACCAGGTGATTTTCAAGAAGCCGTTGCGGGTGGTACACGGCCCGATCAAGAGCAAATTCGGTTACCACCTGGTGCAGGTGTTCTACCGCGATTGAGCCCTCTGCCCTGATCGACAGACGTGCCATCGATCAGGCGTTTTTGCGCCAATGTGCACATTTCCGATGACCACCTATCATTTCTGCCAGTTGCGACCGCCGTCGCAGCCCTGTATCGCTTGGGCCGATCGCTAGCCCAAGGAGGACGAAATGAGCCCGCCCAGCCGCGTTGCCCTGGCGTGCCTGCCGTTGCTGAGCCCGTGGGCCCTGACAAGTCAGGCGGACTGCACCTTCGCCCCTACCGGCGGCAACGATCGTTATGTCTGCGACAGCGGCATTGGCACCTCCCTTGTCGACCCTGGCGGTGACAACACGCTGATACTGCCGGCCGGGGGCAGCGGCACCCTCACCGGCAGCGTGACCTTCGGCCCCGGCGCCGACCGCGTCGAAATGGCGTCGGGTATCATCACCGGCGTGCTCGATCAGGGCGCGGGCATCGACACCTTCATCATGACAGGCGGGCAGTTGCAGGCCTGCAGCAGGGCAACGGCCGCGACCTGTTCCAGATGAGCGGCGGACGCATCATCGGCGCCTTCGAAGATGGCGATGTGGCCTACATGAGCGGCGGGCGCATCGGGCGCGTCGACATGAAGCTGGACCGCAACCTGTTCGACATGTCCGGCGGCATCATCGACGCCAACCTGGTCACAGGCTTTGACCGCGACACGGTCATCGTCAGTGGCGGACGCATCGGCGGCAACATCAGCGTCAGCGGCGGCGACGACAGCGTGACCATCAGCGGTGGCGAGGTGGTGGGCAATGTACTGCTCAGCTTCGGCGACGACAGCTTCACCTGGCGCGACGACGGCATCGTGCGCGGTGCGGTGCTGATGGGCGACGGCAGCGACCAGGCGCTGCTGGCCAACCTCGACGAAAGCCGCCTGGGGCTGGTGCGCCAGGTGGACGGCGGCCTGGGCAGCGACAGCCTGGTACTGGACCATACCCGCAGCAGCCTGGGCGCGCGCTATACCGGTTGGGAGCGCATGGCCCTGACCAACGCCTCGGTCTTCAACCTGGATGACCACCTGGTTCTTGGAGACCAGGGCACGGGTACCGGCACCTTGCTGATCGATGCCACCAGCCAGCTGGTGGCGCGCACCGGCCAGGTGACGGCGTTTGCCGGCGGCACATCGGTGAGCGTGAACAACGCCGGGCTCATCGACCTCAGCAGCGGCGCCAATGCACTGGGCCGCCTGACCCTCGACGGCAACTACGCAGGCAGCAACGGCGTGCTCAAGGTCGACAGCGTGCTCGAAGGCGACGGCGCCGCCTCCGACCGGCTGGTGGTCAACCAGGGCTCGCTGGCCGGCAGCACTGCCCTTCAGGTGAACAACCTGGGCGGCAGCGGCGCGCTGACAGCGGCCGATGGCATCCAGGTGGTCGAGGCCGGCCCTGGCACCACCAGCACCAGCACGGCGTTCAGCCTTGGCCAGCCCTTGTCGGCCGGGGCCTACCAGTACTACCTGTTCAAGGGCGGGGTCAGCGCTGGAAGCGAGAACAGCTGGTACCTGCGCTCGAGCGTGGTCGCGCCCCCGGTATCGGCGCCGCCCCTGCCCGGCCAGCCACCGCCACCGGTGGTGCCGGCGCCCGTGGCCGCCCCGGGTACCCCGCCACTGCCCACCCCGGTCGCCGGGCAGGCCATCGTGCTGTACCGCGCCGAAGTGCCGGTGTACGCGGTGGCCAGCCGCGCCGCGGCCATCATCAGCCTGTCGACCCTGGGCACCTTCCATCAGCGCCAGGGCGAGCAACGCCTGCTCGACGAACAAGGCCCGGTGGCCGCCGGGTGGGCCCGCACCTTTGGCGAGCACCTGCGCCAGCAGTGGTCCGGCACGGTGTCGCCAAGCCTGGACGGCAACCTGAGCGGTTTCGAGGTGGGCCATGACCTGTATGCGACGCACACCGACGGCGGTTATCGCCAGCACGCCGGGGTGTATGTCAGCCATAGCCGGCTCGATGGCGATGTCAAAGGCTTCGCGCTGGGTTTCGAAGACAATGCGGTGGGCGATGTTCGCCTCGATGGCGACAGTGTCGGCGCCTACTGGACGCTGATCGGTCCCGGGCAGTGGTACGTGGACACGGTGCTGCAGTACACCGATCTGGACGGCCGCGCCCGTTCCGATCGCGGTTGAAGCTCGATCTGGATGGGCATGCCCTGGCGGCCTCGGTGGAGGCCGGCTATCCGCTGGCATTGAGCGCGCGCTGGGTGGTCGAGCCCCAGGTGCAGGTGATCGCCCGCAAGGTCGACTTCGATACACGCAGCGATGGCATTTCAACGGTCACCCAGGACAGCCAGACCAACTGGACCGGTCGCGTTGGCGCACGAATCAAGGGTAGCTACCTGGCCGGCAGCGTGCCGCTGGAGCCCTACCTGCGCAGCAATGTATGGCGCAGCAGTGGCGGGCGCGACACCCTGCGGTTCGACGGGGGCGAGCCGATCAGGACTGATCAGGCCGCCACCTGGATGGACGTGGGCGCCGGCCTGAGCGCCCGGCTGAGCCCCGCCGTGGCGGTGTACGGCGCAATGACCTACAGCGCCAACCTTGATAGCCGCCAGCAGGAATCGATTGGCGGCACCCTGGGGCTGCGCATCCGCTGGTAGGGTTCAGGCCCGGCGTGCGGCGAGCAGGCCGAACCCCGCCAGGCCCAGCAACGATGCGCTGACCCGGTTGAACAGCCGACGCGGTGCAGGCTGGTTGAACCAGCGCTGCATGTACGCCCCCAGCCAGCCGTAGATGGCGATGGCCAGCCACTCCAGTACCAGGAACATCGCCCCCAGCACGGCGAACTGCTCGGCCACCGGGGTGGCGCTTGTCACACTGACGAACTGGGGCAGGAACGCGGTGAAGATCAGGATGGCCTTGGGGTTGCCGGCTGCCACCAGGAACTCCTGACGCGCCAGGCGCAGGGTACCCACGCCGCGTGCACCGACCTGCGCGGCCTCGCCGACCGGTGCGCGCCACAACTGCCAGGCGATGTAGAACAGGTAGCCGGCGCCCAGCACCTTGACCAGCAGGAACAGGTATTCACTGGTATGCAGCACCACCGCCAGGCCCATGGCGGCCAGTACGATCATCCCGGCAAACGCCAGCAGGCGGCCGGCCCAGCCAGGCAGGCCGTGCGCAGGCCGTAGCGGCTGGCGTTGTTCAGCGACAGCAGGTTGTTGGGGCCAGGGGCCATGTTCAGGGCGAAACAGGCCGGGATGAATAACGCGAGGGTGGTCAGGTCCATGAGGGGCTCCGGTGGCTGGGGCAACGAGTTTCAAATGCCCTGCCGGCCAGCGTCAAGTCATGTATGATCGCGCGCTTCTCGAAATCTGCCAGGAGGCGACCATGCGCCAGAACAGGGTAGGCCGCGGCCATATGATGGTCTTGCTGACGGCTGGCTTCCTGTTGATTCTGGGTGCCCTGGCGATGGCCCTGCTGAACCTGCAAGACCTGCAGGCGGGCAGCGTGACCAGCATGGTCAGCAACCGTATCCGGCCAGTCCACCACGTGACCCATACGCTGCGTGACAACCCCGACGCGTTTCATGCCGCGATCCTGTTCAAGATGGTGTTCAGTGGCCTGATGCTGCTGGTTGGCATCGCGTTGGCATGGGTATCGATACGCCAGCTCAGGCGAACCCCCACCAAGCCCAACGGTGACCCGTGGTGGTTCATCTAGGCGTCTGCAGTAACTCAAGGCTGGCAAGATCAAGCAGGCTGAAGTGTCCGCTTGCCCAGCCGCCGGTATCGAGGTGCCAGACATTGCCCAGCACCTTCACCTCGCGCAGCGTGGTGTGCCCGACGATCAGCGCACGCAAGCCCTGAACCTCGCCAGTGTCGCCCTGCTGCAAGCGTCGTCGCGACCATTGGCACACCTCCTGAACATCGGCTGAAGGTTCGCCTGCCAGGTGCTCGCACAGTGTCTGCCAATGCGCGAACGGGCAGTCGGCGTGCAGCAGGCCGACCAGGCCTTCAGGGGTTTGCAGCTCCAGCGCCAGGGGCATCTGTTCGAAGGCGGCCACAAAGCGGGCCTGGGCCTGCGCATCCAGGTCGAGAAACCAGCCGCCACCACTGGCGCGGTACATCGCCTGGTCCAGCCAGTGGCCCCGCACGTGGGCAATGGCCAACGCTTCATGATTGCCTTGCACCGCGTGAAACCAGGGTTGATCGAGCCATGCCAGCGCCTGTTCGCTGTCGGGCCCACGGTCGACCAGGTCGCCCACGCTGAAAAGCCGATCGATGGCCGGATCGAACCCGACGGCATCCAGTGCCTGCTGCAGGCGCTGGAAGTGCCCATGGATATCGCCCACCGCGATATCGCGGCCACGACGGTTGGCCCGTACCTGCACCCTGGCGCTCATGCTGTGCCTCCCCTCTTCTTTTGCCGATGGTGTCGCCTGCTAGAATGCACCCATTTGAACGCAATCAGCCCATCCGAGGTATCCATGGGTATCAAGAAGTCCTCCGCAGAACTCAAACGTGACCTGAAGCTGGTCGCCACCGACCTTGAGCGTACCGCCGGTGAAATCAGCAAGCTGGCCGAGCGCATCAAGGACGTCGACGTGGTGGCGGTACTGCACCTGATGAACCGCCTGTACCGGGACTCGGACAAGCTCAAGGCCTATGCCGACGAGGTCAAGGACGGGCGCATCGTGCGCGGCAAACCCGATTGAGGCTGGGGGGGCCAACTGCCGGCGCACTGCTACACTTAATTCGCCGAAGGGAGGAATGCGCCATGTCCGACAAAGAGATCACCACCCTGCTGACCCTGATCAACCACCGTCAGGACCGCCTGGCCGTGGCCTGCAAGGAGATCGCCGACTGGATCGACCGCCAGGGCGATGTACCGGTGGCGGGCAAGATCCGCGACACCCTCAAGGCCGTCGAAGCCGACGAGGTGCTGGTGAAGAAGACCCTGACCTCCCTCACCCTGGACCGACCGCTGCCGCGCTTTCGCTAGCCGCTGACAGGCAGGCGGAGTGCCCGTTCCGATGGAATTGTTGTCGCAATATCAATATGATAGCGGCCTGTCGCACGCCGTTCGTGCGACAGTGGACAATGACTCGGGAAGGATTACTCGTGAAAGATTTTGTTATCAGCGTCAACAACGTGGTGCTGTACGTGGCACTGGCCGTCATCTGGATTTCCGGCCTGTTCATGTTCAGCCAGAGTTTCCTGGCTGGCCTGGGCACATTGATTGTCGGTACGCTGACCTGGTGCATCGTTTCCGGCTTCTGGTTCGTCCAGTCGGCCACCTACGAAGAACTGCGCAAGCTCAACAACAAGCCCTGACGCCCCGGCGTAGCGCTTGACCCACTGCCCCGCGGCGTTGCCCGGGGCAGTTCTGTTTCAGGGCCCTGCTGCCCGCCCACGCCCCGCAACCTGCTGTAACGCAACCGGTCGCCCCCTCGCGACATCCGGTGGAATCCCTGCCGCCCTGGCCTGTCGGAAGCTGTGCAACGCCCTTCATACCCATGAACACTGCGAGGCAGGCAATGACCAATCAAACACTGCAAAACGAAGTACTCACCCGGCTGTACCACGCCCACCCGAACGGGTTGGGCAAGGAAGTGCTGGACAACTTCGAAGGCGAAAAGGCGGTGGCCGAGACGCTCAAGCAACTGCAGGACAAGGGGTTGATCCAGGACGGTGCGGTCACCGTTGGGGCCGACGATGAACCGTCAGTGCGTTACCCGATCAAGCTCAGTGCGGCGGGTGTGACCGCGGCCAAGGCAGCCGGCGGCTGATTGCATGGCTGATTGCAAAAAGGCCCGGCATTGCGCCGGGCCCTTGTTTGCGGCTACTCGCCAAGAAGCGGTGGCTTGCGTGGTTCTGGCCCGCCCTTGGGCGCCTTGGCCGGGCCTACCGGATCGACCTGCGGGTCATCCAGGTCTGGCGAATCGGGATCAAAGTCCAGCGTGTCCCGTTCAGAGGCGTGCTCGGATGAGTGCGGTCCTTCTGGTTTGTGCTGATTACCGGTCATCAATACCTCCACGTCGTCGAATGGGGCCAGGCATCCGGGTGTCTGCCAGCGATCCCCCAGCCCCCTGGCAGACGCCCCTGCGCTCAATCATTGGGCAGCGGCATGTCTTCGTCATCGGGCACGCCATCACCGCTGGCCGGGTCTTTCCAGTCCTCGGGACGATCTGGCGTGAACACCGGTGGGCGTGCCAGCGGATCGACGTCTTCGGGAGCCGTCGTCGGTTGGGTGGGGTCTTGGGCTTGGGCAGTCACTTGGTCAGTCATGGAACACCTCGCCAGCAAAGGCCCGGAACATCCGGGCCCTGTCAGTTGGAGGTCAGGCCGGGGCCAGGGTGCAGCACACGCGACGAATGGTGAAGCCGGCAGGGCTACGGGTCTTCGGGCTGGTCATCGTCATCGTCGAGCAGACCCCAGGCATCATCGTCCTCGTCATCCTCATCCTCATCCATACCGCCCGCCTCTGGCTCGGGGGCAATGTATTGATCGTGAAATTCGTGGTCGAGCAGGTGGTCGTGCTCGGGTTCGTGGATATCGTCGTCATCGTGCATGGAACGGGCTCGCCGGCGGTTCTGGTAAGCGCGTATTTAACCAGACTTTGAAGGGGCGCCGCGCGCCCCTTCACAGCTGAGCCCGCTCCTGCAGAACGGCGCAGGAGACGGGCTGCAACGGCTACTTGGTAGCCCAGGCGTTGAACCGCTCCTCCAGTTCGTCGCCATGATCGACCCAGAACTCGACATTCATCGACAGCGCCCCTTGAAGGTTCTGCGGCGAGGTCGGTACCCAGCTGGCCAGCGACGGGTCCAGCTTTGCCGCGGCCTGGGTGTTGGTCGGGCCGTAGGGAATCTGCTGCACATAGCGCACCTGCGCTGCCGGGTCGTTGGTGTAGGCGATCAGCCGCTTGGCCTGGTCGACATGTTTGGAGCCCTTGATGATGGCCCAGTAGTCCATGCCGTACAGGCTGCCGGGCCATACCACCGCCAACGGCGCACCGGCCTGCGCGGCGCTGGCGATGCGCCCGCTGTAGGTGGAGGTCATCACCACGTCACCCGCCGTCAGCCACTGCGCCGGCTGCGCGCCTGCCTCCCACCACTGGATGTTGGGCTTGAGCTCGCTCAGCTTGGCAAAGGCGCGGTCCACGCCCTCGGGGGTGGCCAGTACCTTGTAGACGTCCTCGACCTTGACGCCGTCGGCCAGCAGTGCGAACTCCAGGTTGTACACCGCACGCTTCCTCAGGCCGCGCTTGCCCGGGTATTTGTTCACGTCCCAGAAGTCGGCCCAGGAGGTGGGCGCCTGGGCCAGTTTGTCGCGGTCATAGGCGATCGCCACGCTCCACACCAGCGCCGCCGAGCCGCACGCCTGGGCAGCGTCCGGGATCAGCTCGTCGGCATGCCCCAGCTGCTTCCAGTCGAGGGGTTCGTACATGCCTTCGTCGCACCCGCGCATCAAGTCAGGCCCTTCGATCTGCACCACATCCCAGTCCACATTGCCAGTGTCGACCATGACCTTGATGCGGGCCATTTCACCGTTGTACTCGCTCTGGATCAGCTTGCTCTTGTCCTGGGCACTGAACGGCTGGAAGAACGCCACGTCCTGGGCCTTCTGCCCGGCACCGCCATAACCCACCACGACCATCTGCGGAGCTGCCTGGGCACTGCCCAGGCCCAGGGCAAGCAGCACTGCATACAGGCCTGGTTTACGCGGGAACGCTTTCATCGATGGATCCTCCTGCGGGTACCACTCGGCCTGGCGCCGGCGTGGTCCACTTTCTTGTTTTTGTGAGGTAAGCCCCTGCACTGGGGTGACTCGACGCTAATCAAACCCAAGTAAAAAAACAAGTTGATTTTTTACTGTCGGTACACTTTCATAGAAAAATAATAACAACACCCCCGCTGGAGCCTGACCACCATGTCGACCGCCTTCGCGCACCTGTTCACCCCGTTGCAGATCCGTGGCAAGCGCCTCAAGAACCGCATCATGTCCAGCGGCCACGACACCTCGATGCCCACCGACAACCTGGTCAACGAACAGCTGATTGCCTATCACCAAGCCCGGGCCGAAGGTGGTGTGGGGCTGATCGTGCTGCAGGTGGCCGGCGTACACGACAGCGCCCGCTACACCTCCCACGTGCTGATGGCCACCGATGACGCCTGCATCGAGGGGTATCGCCGGCTGGCCGAGACCTGCCATGCCCACGGCACCGTGGTGCTGTCGCAGATCTTTCACCCGGGCCGCGAGATCATGGAGTCCAGCGACGGCTTGCTGGCGGTGGCCTACTCGGCCTCGGCGGTGCCCAACGAACGGTTCCGGGTGATGCCGCGCGAGCTTGACCAAGGCATGATCGACGAGATAGTGGCCGGCTATGCTGCGGCGGCGCGGCGCCTGCATCAGGCGGGCGTGGACGGCGTGGAGGTGGTGGCCAGCCACGGGTACCTGCCCGCCCAGTTCATCAACCCACGGGTCAACCGGCGTAGCGACGGCTACAACGGCGACCTTGAACATCGTTTGCGCTTTGTGCGCGAGGTCATCGCCGCGGTGCGTGCCAGCACCGACGAACACTTCATCATCGGCCTGCGCATCAGCGCCGATGAACGCGACGCCGAGGGCCTGAGCGAAGATGAATCGCTCGGCGCGGTGAAGGCCCTGCAAGGGCAACTGGACTATGTGCATATTGTGGCCGGCACCTCGGCGTCCCTGGGCGGCGCGGTGCATATCGTGCCGCCGATGGCCATCGAGGCCGCCTATCTGGCCCGCGAGGCGGGCACCTTCAAGGCCAGCCTGGACATTCCGCTATTCGTTACCGGGCGCATCAACCAGCCCCAGGAGGCCGAGCTGATACTTGCCCGCGGCCAGGCCGACGTGTGTGGCATGACCCGCGCGCTGATCTGCGACCCGCAGATGCCGAACAAGACCGACAGCGGCCGGGCCGAAGACGTGCGTGCCTGCATCGCCTGCAACCAGGCCTGTATCGGGCACTTCCACAAGGGCCTGCCGATTTCGTGCATCCAGCATCCGGAGACCGGGCGCGAGCGGCAGTTCGGCCAACTGCAGCCTGCCACACTGCGCAAGAAGGTGATGGTGGTGGGCGGCGGCCCGGCCGGCATGAAGGCTGCCGCGGTAGCGGCGGCCCGTGGTCATCAGGTCACCCTGTATGAGGCGGCCGCCCAACTGGGTGGCCAGGTGCTGCTGGCGCAACTGCTGCCACGGCGCAGCGAATTCGGCGGTGCCAGCACCAACCTGCAACGCGAGATGCAGTTGGCCGGCGTGGAGGTGGTGCGCAATACCCGGGTCGACCGCGCGCTGGTCGAGCGCGAGCAGCCGGATGCCGTGATCGTTGCCACCGGTGCCGCGCCCTACTGGCCGGCTTTCGAGCGCGGCGGCGAGTTGCAGGTGGTCGACGCCTGGCAGGTGCTGCGCGAGCAGGTACAGGTCGGTCGCTCGGTGATGGTGATGGACTGGCGCTGCGACTGGATCGGGCCGGGCATCGCCGAACGCCTGACCCGCGCCGGGCATCAGGTGCAACTGGCGGTCAACGGTACCCACTGTGGCGAGAGCCTGCCGCTGTATGTGCGTGACCAGATGGCCGGCGAGCTGCACAAGCTGGGCATCCCGATCACGCCCTATGCGCGGCTGTATGGCTGCGACGACAGCAGCGTCTACCTGCAGCACACCGCCAGCGGCGAGGCGATGATCTTCGAAGGCATCGACACCCTGGTGCTGTGCCACGGCCATCACCCGGTCGACACCCTGGCCGGCGAGATCCAGGACCTGGCCGCAGTACACCGCATTGGCGATTGCCTGGCGGCACGTACCGCCGAGGAAGCCATCTATGAGGGTCTTAAAGTCGCCGCGAGCCTGTGAGGCTGTTTATACTCCGGGCCTTTGCAGGGCTGATCGGATAACGCCATGAGCAACAACAGCAAGCTGCCGCCCACCGCCGAGGACGGCAGCGCCGCGCCGCACTTTCTGGGCACGCGCATTCGCGGGCTTCGCAAGCGTCGCGGCATGACCCTGACCGAGCTTGCGCAACAGAGCGAGCTGACCGCCGGCTATATCAGCCAGCTGGAACGCAACCTGTCGTACCCCTCGATACCGGCACTGTTCAATATCGCCCGCAGCCTGGGCGTGACCATCCAGTGGTTCTTCGCCAGCGAGGCGGTCACCGCCCCGAGGACAGCGGCTACGTGGTGCGCCGGCAGAGCCGACTGAGCGTGCATTACGAAGACGGCATCGTCGACCAGTTGCTCACCCCGCAACCCAACCGCGAACTGGAGATGCTCCACTCGCGTTTTCCGCCGGGCACCTACAGCCAGCAGAGCTACAGCCATGAGGGCGAAGAAGCCGGGTACGTGCTGTCCGGCCGCTTCGAGCTGTGGGTGGGGGATCGCCATTTCGAACTCGGTGAAGGCGACAGCTTCAGCTTCTCCAGCCAGGAGCCGCACAAGTACGGCAACCCGGGTGAAGTGGATGCGGTGGTGATCTGGGTGATCACCCCGCCCACCTTCTGAGCCCTGCGCCCCAAGCCTCGGCTGACTGGGGCGCACGTTCGCTCAAGCTAGTTGTTGGGGGGTTGCCGAGGCGCCGGCTCCGCAGGGGGCGTGTCGGGCTTTTGCATCTGCAGGGAAGACTTGCTGCGATCGGTATCCTTGTCGACATGCTCGGGCTCGTTGAAGCACCCTTGCAGCATCGACAGGCTGGCGACCAGCAACGCCAACGCGGTCAGTTTCATGACGCTAACCTCCAGGCACTGCCGGCATTGGCAACGCCCCTCAGTGGAAGATAAAGGCATTGGCTTCCTTCACCAGCTCGCGCCACTCGCGACTGCTGATGATGCCCGCCACCTCGAGTGCATCGGCGGCCATCAACGCCTTGTCGTAACGCTGCTCGGCGTCCAGTGACGCATGCTCGTGGACCAACGCCTGTCGCCAGTTCTGCAACGCCTGCCTTTTGTCCGTGTCGTTCATCGTCACCTCTCCTCTACGACTGGAACGGTGCGTACTGCATTGCCAATGGCCAGCGCCTGCGCACTGGCCAGCGGGCATTGACTCAGGGCTGGGCTGCATCACCGCCGTGTGCGCTGGCAAGTGCCCTGGCCTTGGTCAGATGCTCTTTCAGCGTGGGCAGGGTTTTCTCGGCGAACGCCTTGAGCTCGGCATCGGTGCCGTCCTTCACATAGTTCTCGAACAGCTCGATGGTGGCCTCGTGCGCCTTGACCTGGTTGTTGGCATAGGCCTGGTCGAACGACTTGGCGCTACGCAGCTCCAGAATCATCGCCTTGGCCTTGTCCATCAGCATGGCATCATCCGAGACTTCCAGCTTTTTGCTGGCAGCGATGGCCTTGAGCTTCTCGTTGGCTGCGGTATGGTCCTTGACCATCATGTCGGCAAAGGCTTTCACGTCGCTGGCACTGCCCTTCTCCTGGGCCAGCTTGCCGGCTTCCACTTCGGCGATGCCTTTGGCCGAGGCGTCTTCCACGAAATCGTCGGCGTCCTGGGCCGCGTGTACCGCGCCTGCCAGGGTAAACGCCAGCGCAAAAGCGCTGCTTCGCAACAGGGTATTCATCATGAAATCCTCGTTCTGTTTTTCGGGAACTGCGTTTGAGGTACCGCTGTTCATGTGAGCGCGTGGCGGCGTGGGTGGTTCATCTTTTTTGCCTGGCCTGTTGGCGGTCGTCGATACACGGGCAAAAAAATTGAATTAGCCCGACACCCGCCCGGTCCAGACCTATGAACGCAGTAAATCTGACGAGGTAACAGCAATGACTATCGAAGCAGAGACACTCGTACAACTGACCGACGCCCTGCGCAAACGCGGCCTGACCCGCGTCTCGGACATCACCTTCATGCGCGCGCCCTACCGGCACAATCATCGCTGGACCTGCACGGTGAAATAGCAATCATTCAGACCAATCCCGTAATTTTCACAAGCCTTTCACATTCGAAGGCTTATGGTTGACCCAGCTCCTAGTAGAAACCTTTAAGCCCGCTCCCCCCATCGCGGGCTTTTCTTTGTCTGGGATTTGGGTTGTCACAGGCAGGCTGATGACCGAGCCGCCTTTTGTTCAACGCACACAAAAGCGCTCGACCTCATGATTGCCGAGGCGAGCGCTGTTGCGTCCTGAGTGTAAATGTCAGGGATCAAGTCGCTGGTGCAATTCAAATCCCCTCGAATTTGAACGGTGCGGACTCTTCGAAGCGCGCGGACACTTCGCCGGCATACACGTTTGCCTGGTTCGGGCCCAGGTCCAGCTTTTCACCTTGCCGGTTTTCTGGCTGAGGTCCAGCTTCTTCAGGTCAACCCAGAACGTATTGGGCGTGACTGCGGACTCGAAAAAATACTGCTTGTGTTTATGGTCCGCCACGGTCCGCCAGCGCGTGGATGAGATATTGGGCTGATCTGGCGTTGTAATGCCGTACGGCACCGAGACGTTGCGAATCACACTGAACACACTGGCCAGTGACAGCCGCGCATCCTCATGCTTGGGCACGGCATTTACGTAGAAGGACGCACGCGCAAAGCGATCAGGCGAGCGGTTGGTGCCAGGCAACATCTGTGTTCCGTCAATGCCTTGCCAATAAGCATACATTTCCAACTGCTCGTCGAACTTCGGCGAGTTCGTCATCACTTGATATTTTCTGTCGTGGTGAATGACTTGCTTGCCATCGATATATTCAACGATTGCGCTATCACCCGACGCATCGGACATTGAAAGGTGGAGCGTTGCCAGGCGGGTTTCCTTCGGAACCTTGGATGTCACCACATGAAACGGTTCGGCCTTGAGCGCCTCGACCGCTTCAGCCACGGTCTTGAAGTTATCCAATACGTACTGAGCCCATGCCGAGATACTGAGCCCTGGCTTGCCCTGTTCGAGTGCTGGATATTCTGATTCCACCAGCCACAGCAGGTTTGCAGACAACCCGGCTTCGTTGATGCCGTCGGTGGTGGAAATATCGTAGCCGGACGCAATGACACTGCCGTACTTCGACGTCCAGGTAACCGAATTGGGGCCTGCCTCACCGTGGCGCTTCATGCCCTGGGGGAACACCCACAGGTTGGTTTCCACATCCTTCGCCCAGTCCATTGAGCGTGCCGTTATGATCTGTTGGTTGTCTCCAAGAAAAACCAGCCGCGTGCAGGCGTGCACCACGGGTATCGATGAACAGAAACCGACCAGGGCCAGTGCAATTCCTTTTGCTGCGGGTGAAAGTTTCATTCCTTTGATTTCCTTGACCAAACTGATTATCAACACGCGCGAGCCCAGGCCTTCAAGCGAACGTGCAAGCACCTGGCTCGGTAATGACAAATAGTGTTTGATCGTCAATGACGACAAACATCAGCCAATAAAGCACGGACATATCAGAAATCAAGATTTGAGGGGACAAACAGCGTTCGCTTACAAGTACCGCAGCCTTGGCTTACCCCACTTGGGTCGATTCGGTGTTTTTCCATTTTGTGGTTGCACGGGGCGCGGATGCGCCGGCCGAGCTGGTCCAGGTCGGTCATACCCGTCAGATCGGCGAAGGCTTCGTCGATATAAAGGAAAGATGTCAACCCATGGAGATCAGTTTGAATGAACAGTTGGCGGGGTTTAGAGCAAGTTTCCGGCGTCCATAGACCACACGCTTTTTCACAGAAATGGTTCACGTGGTGCCCATGGTAAATACGCGAATTGTGGCGACGAACAGATGGCGGATTTTAGCAAGGGCAGCCTTTCCAAACCGGCACGACAGAGCGTGCCGGTAGTTCTCATCGCTACAGTCTTATTTTTTAATGGAAACGATTGCGGCTTTGCCATCCTTTACCCTAAAGGAAAACGATACATGGTCTCCGACCTTCAGACCTGCCAGCTGATCCTCCGTCACTGAAAAGGCCATAGTCATTGGGGGCCATTGCACCGCTGGCACAGCTCCGTGGGAGATGGTCACCGTATGCTTCGAAGTATCCATAGCCTTGATGGTTCCCTCAGCGTCAGCAACTGGAGCCTGTTTTGTTTCCTGCTCCATCTTCATGCCCTCCATACCATCCATTTTCATACCCGGCATGTCCTGCGAGTAGGCAGAAAGTGAAAACATAAACGCGGTACTGGCAGCTGCGATCAGGGTCAGTTTCATACGAATTTTCCTTGTGGTTTGATCGGTTCAACGATGAGGTGCCGGCGACGCATCAGGCGATAGGCTGCCGGAATGACAAACAGGGAAAGCAAGGGGGCCGTGACCATGCCGCCGACCATGGGCGCGGCAATGCGGCTCATCACTTCGCTACCAGTGCCACTGCCCAACAGGATCGGCAGCAAACCGGCAATAATGACCGCCACGGTCATGGCCTTGGGTCGAACGCGCTGCACAGCGCCTTCACGAATCGCTGCCACCAGCCCGCGCTCAGTGCTGTCGCCGAGGTCTTCCCGTTCGGCCCAGGCATTCTTCAGGTAGAGCAGCATGATCACACCAAACTCGGCGGACACACCGGCCAAGGCGATAAAGCCGACCCCGGTGGCGACCGATAGGTTGAATCCCAGCAGATAGAGGAACCATGCTCCGCCCGTAAGTGCGAATGGCAGCGTGGCCATGATCAGCAAAGCCTCATCGAAGCGGGCGAACGTCAGATAGAGCAGCACGAAGATGATCAGCAGCGTTGCAGGCACCACCAGCTTGAGTCGTGCGTTGGCCCTTTCGAGAAATTCAAACTGTCCTGAATAGCTCAGGCTCATTCCGGGCTGCAACTTGACCTGCTCACTGACGATTCGGCGCAGATCGGCGACCACCGAGGCAATGTCTCGACCACGCACATCGATGTATACCCAACCCGAAGGTCGTGCGTTTTCGCTCTTGAGCATCGGTGGGCCATCCGTGACCTTGACCTTCGCCACTATGCCGAGGGTGATCTGGCTCCCTAGCGGGGTATAGATCGGCAATTGCTCCAAGGCGCCGACCGAATCACGCCACTCCCGTGGGTAGCGCACGCTGATCGGAAAACGGGCGAGCCCTTCAATGGTCTCCCCGACGTTTTCACCACCGATAGCACCGGCCACGATGGACTGCACATCGGCAATATTCAGCCCGTAGCGCGCGGCGGCTTTGCGGTCGATATCCACGTCGATGTAACGGCCACCGGTCAGGCGCTCAGCCAGAGCTGAACTGACACCAGGCACACCCTTGGCAACGCGCTCTACCGCCTGAGTAGCGGCGTCGATCTCCGTCAGGTTGGTGCCGGCAACTTTCACCCCGATGGGACTCTTGATCCCAGTGGCCAGCATGTCGATACGGTTGCGAATCGGTGGTATCCAGACATTCGTCAGTCCAGGGACTCGCACCACTCGATCCAGTTCTTCCACCAGTTTTTCCTGGGTCATGCCTGCACGCCATAGCTCGTGCGGTTTGAATTGAATGGTGGTTTCGAACATCTCTAGCGGCGCGGGGTCGGTGGCAGTTTCCGCGCGTCCCGCTTTACCGAAGACATGTTCGACTTCGGGCACGGTTTTGATCAGGCGGTCGGTCTGTTGCAGCAATTGCGCTGCTTTCTGTGCCGACAAGCCCGGCAAAGCCGAAGGCATATAGAGCAGATCACCCTCGTCCAGCGGCGGAAGAAACTCACCACCCAAGCGCGACATTGGCCATAGCGCACTGACAAAAATCAGTAGCGCCAACAGCAATGTGATCTTAGGTCGACGCAAGACCATATCCAAAGCCGGCTGATAGATTCGGATCAGCCAACGGTTTAACGGGTTCTGCTGCTCATTGGGTATTCGCCCTCGAATCCAGTAGCCCATCAGCACGGGCACCAGAGTCACAGACAATCCCGCCGCTGCGGCCATGGCGTAGGTCTTGGTGAACGCCAATGGGCCAAACAGCCGTCCTTCCTGAGCCTCAAGGGTGAATACCGGAATGAACGACAAGGTGATGATCAATAGGCAGAAGAAAAGTGCCGGGCCTACCTCTGCCGCTGCTTCAGTCATCACATGCCAATGACGCTCCCCCGTTAGCTCCTCATCCGGATTGGCTGCGTGCCAGGCCTCGATTTTCTTGTGGGCGTTTTCGATCATCACTACGGCAGCATCGACCATGGCACCAATGGCGATGGCTATTCCGCCCAAGGACATGATGTTGGCGTTGATACCCTGGTAACGCATGACGATGAAGGCAATCAATACACCAACCGGTAAGGAGATAATCGCCACCAGGGATGAGCGCAGGTGCCAGAGGAAGATCCCGCATACCAAGGCGACGACGATGAACTCCTCGATCAGCTTGTGACTGAGATTATCGACAGCGCGGTCGATCAGCTTGCTGCGGTCGTAGGTGGTGACGATTTCCACACCAGCCGGCAGACTGCTTTTCAGTTCATCGAGCTTGGTCTTGACCGCTGCAATGGTTTCGCGAGCATTCTTGCCGCTACGCAAAATCACCACACCACCGACGGTCTCACCTTCGCCGTCGAGTTCGGAGATGCCCCTGCGCATTTCCGGCCCTAACTGAATCGTGGCGACATCACCCAGGGTCACCGGCACACCGCCTGAACCCAACTTAAGCGGGATCGCTCGAAAGTCATTAAGTGTCTTTAAGTAGCCCGACGCCCGCACGATGAACTCGGTCTCTGCCATCTCCAACACGGCACCACCGGTTTCCTGGTTAGCTTTGCCGAGAGCCTCGCTCACCTCGACTTGCGTGATGCCGAGGCTGGCCAGTTTGAGCGGATCGAGCTGCACCTGGTACTGCTTTACCATGCCTCCCACGGTAGCCACTTCCGCAACGTTGGGCAAAGTCTTGAGTTCGAACTTGAGGAACCAGTCCTGAAGAGCGCGAAGCTGTGCCAGGTCGTGTCCGCCACTGCGATCTACCAGTGCATATTGATAGATCCACCCCACCCCTGTCGCATCCGGCCCCAACGCCGGCTTGGCACTGGCAGGCAATCGACTTTGTATTTGGCTCAGGTATTCCAGCACCCGCGAACGGGCCCAATACAAGTCAGTGCCGTCTTCGAACAACACGTAAACGAAGCTATCACCAAAGAAGGAGTAACCACGTACCGTCTTGGCACCCGGCACCGAGAGCATGGTGGTGGCTAACGGATAGGTGACCTGGTTCTCGACAATCTGCGGCGCCTGGCCTGCGTAAGGTGTACGGATGATTACCTGTACATCAGAGAGATCGGGCAGCGCGTCTATAGGGGTGCTCTGCACCGACCAAATGCCCCAAGCCGTAACGAACAGTGTCGCCAGTAGCACTAGGATACGGTTGGCCACTGACCAACGAATCAGGGCCGCGATCATGGCTGGCTCCCCGATTTATCCAAGCGATCCACACGCAAACCATCATCGGTTTGAGTAACTCCGATACGAACCTTGTCACCCGTTTCAAGTCCCTGCATCAGTGCCGGTTTGGCAAGCGGGAAAGTCATCGTCATACCAGGCATGCCCAACGTCTTGAAAGGGCCATGGGCAAGAGTGACCTCTTTGTCGTTGATCTCAACAATCTGCCCATCCGCTTCATGTAAGCTGGAGCCTGCTGCACCTGGTGGTGACTCGTCCTCCGCCCCTATGACAACGCCCTTAAGGCTGGCCTCCGAGTCGAGCAGGAATTGGCCAGACGTAACCACCTTCTGACCTTCTTCCAAGCCCTTCAGGATCGCCGTTCTACCATCGCTTTCCTGCCCAAGTTGGATCTCCACAGGACGGTAGCGACCCGCGCCTGCGGCGAGCATCACCAGAGCACGTCGACCAGTGCGAATGACGGCCTCGCTTGGCACCCACAGGACACTCTGCTCGGTCGAGCGCTTCAGACGTACCTCCGCCGACAGACCTGGTCTCAGGTGACCGTCAGGATTGGGCAGCTCCACCCGCACACGAATTGTGCGACTGTCCGAGTTGGTCTCGGGCAAAATCGCGCTGACCTTGCCATTGAGTGTTGTTCCCGGAAAGGCAGGCAAGCGCGCTTCGACGGTCTGTCCTAAGGTGAGAGTTCCGGCTTCCGATTCTGGAATGGCCACGGCCAGCCAGATACTGCTCAAGCCGTTCACACGTGCCAGAGTATCGCCAATCGCCACGGTCATGCCTGCACGAACATTCAATTCTTGCAGCACACCACCTATAGGGCTGGTGAGCGTCAAGTAAGGCTGAACCTTGCCACTACGCCCGACCTGAGTGATCAGTGCCGCTGGCATTCCCGTGAGCAGTAATCGTTGGCGGGCCGCAGCCAGTAGCTCAGCATCCCCGCTGCGTTTCAGGGCAAGGAACTCCGTCTGGGCGGCTGCCCACTCTGGCACTAGGATATCCGCCAATGCCGCGTTGGCCTTGAGCACGTCACCGGGAGCATGGGCGTAGACCCGCTCCACAAAACCACTGGTGCGAGCCTGAATCACCGCGACATCACGCTCGTTGAACGCCAGGATGCCTGTCACATTGAGGCTGGAATCCAGGACACCACGGGTGACGGTCGCAAAACGCAGCCCGAGATTTTGAGTCAAGCTCGGATCAATACTCACAGTTGCCCGATCCCCTGCACCGCTGGCGTACTGGGGAACCAACTGCATGTCCATGAAGGGGGATTTACCCGGCTTGTCGAATTTTTGTTGCGGGTACATGGGATCGTACCAATACAGGGCTTTCCGCTCGTTTGGAGAATTGAGGCTCTGCTCTGGAACGGTACTTGGCACTTCGCTCATGCGCAGATGAGCGAACCAGTACCCACCGGCTACACCCAATGCCAACGAGATGCCTATCACCAATGACCCACTCCATTTTTTTAGGCTCATTGGCTGGTCTCCCCATAAGCGAAATACAGGCGCGCACTGGTCAGCGCTCGTTGCTCCTCCACGTCGATCTGTTTGAGGCGCGCTTCGACGAGTTCACGTCGGGCGGCAACCACGGCGCTCAAATCGCCTTTGCCCGACCGATAACTCGCCATACTGAGTTCGACCTTTTCCTTGGCCAGAGGCAACAGGCTTTCCTGATTTCGACGCACCGCACGATTCAGGCGCTCATAGTCGGCCAGTTCGCTCTCCAATTGCTGAGTGTGCTCGCGTGACAGGGCTTCGCGCTCGGCCTCGAGCTGGCTGAGTTCAGCCTGCTTGGCAGCGATTTTGGGGGTTTGGCGCGAGTCAGGAAACAGAGGTAAATCCCAAGAAAATTGCACGCTGACCATATCGCCGAACTCACGGCCACGATGCTGGTAATCCACTTCCCAGCTCCAGTCCGACTGCTTCTCTGATACGGCTTCCCGAACCTTGGCCTGCGCTTCGCGGGTCATCGGTGCAAACGCAGCCAACTCGGGATGGTGTTGCAGCCTATGGGAGTAGCCTGAGGTGTCGACCGGCCATTCAGGAAAACTACCCACAGGCTTGTCGTTAGCGGCAGAACCAATCCAGCGTTTGAGAGCCGCTTGTGCTTGCGCTCTTTGGAGAGTCAGATCGTCCTGTTGTTCTGCCAGTTTGGCTGCTTCTTGTTTGGGTGTCACCGCGTCAGCAGGTTGAGCGCGGCCACCGGCAATCTGAGCCCGTACAGTATCGGCTAGCAGGAGATTTTCTTTGTAGAAGTCCTGAAACAGTGCATCTTTGCGCTCAACCGAGTAACTACTGATCCAGGCCAATGCCGTGGACTGGCGTACCTTCAGACGTTCGACTCGACGCTCCGCAGAGGCGCGATCAATAGCTGCATCGGCGACCTCAATCCGCGCTTTGCGCTTGTCGCTGTTGGGCATCTCCTGTCTGACCCCGACCATTTGCATGGTCATGAAGTCTTGGTCGATGCTCCAGCGATCCGGGCCCCCAATGGGGTAGTTCTGCACGCCCATCAGCAGCTTGGGATCAGGTAATTCACCGGCTGGAATAGCTGCACTGCTGGCAGCTTGAATTTTGGCATCTTGTGCGGTCAGCGACGGCGCATTGTTTTCGGCCAGACGCAGAGCTTCATCGAGCGTCAATGGCGCAGCGAAGCTCGGCAATGCCAGCACGCTTGCCGCCAAGCCGGCCATAAGAGACCAGCCTGTGCAATTGCACTTGGAGTTCATGTTTACGATTCCTGTGATCATCCACTGCACGCGAAAAAATGGAACGCGCGCAGCTAGTCCATCCCGCTAATGCGGAATGAGGCTCAATGTTGGAAAGGAATCAAACGCGTGGCGGTCGCCATACCCCGGACGGGGTCTGTACAGGCAGAGAATCGCTGATGAGGGAAAGCACTACGGGGCTGAACACGGTCACAGGAGGCTTGAAGATTGAGACTTGCAACATACCGCCCGACTTGCACTCCTGGCCCGGCTTGCAAGGTTTGCCGTGTTCGACAGGGCTTTTCATGTCGTTGCAACAATCCATGCCCATGTCGTCCATCATAGCCATACCCATGGTCTTCATCGGGCAAGGTTCTGTCGGTGCCTGAACCCCCGCCATCCCACTGAGGGGAAGCGCCAGGCTGATCAAGAAGATGAGACAAAACCGCAGGTAGCGTTTCATGGTCTGGAGTGTATTCGCTGAAAATGGCTCTTACAATTGGGCACTGATCATCAAAAAAATGTCGTCAACCTCCAAAGCAGGCAATCAAGCCTTTTAAAAATTAAGCCAGTATTACGCGAAAAAAATAAACAATTTGGCCGAGACAGGCATTGCGAGGCAGTTCCGTAAGGGCTCTCTTGGAATCACGCCCCCCTATTGTCTGGGGTAGATGCCTGGAACAAGAGTTTTCGCTTCAGGCAGGGCCTCCCTATTCAAGGCTCGCTCGATAGTCCGCGTTGAGTATTTTCACTCAGGCACCTATGTGTATGCCTGTGCCTGCAGCTTGACCCCACCGCACACGTCAAGCCCGCTGGCGATATCCGGTAACGAGCAGCACTACACCAGGCACCAGAAAGCCGACCGCGGTGTAGCCAAAAGCAGCTTGCCCAGAGGCGCCGACTGCGGCGAACGCAGCGCCGATCGCAATCAGTGGCGCCGCAGCGTAGTAGAACGGTTTGGCTTTATTGGCCATATCTAACCTCCTGTTTGACATACTTTTTTATAACACATCAGTCCGCCGAAAGGCGCGGGCCTGGAGAGCTGTTGCCGTGGCAAACGAAGAACTGGCCGGGCCGCTGTGGCGGCGCGCAAGCACGACGGCAGTAGCGGCCCGCAGACAAGCATGCGGGCAAAAAGGAAGAAACCCGGGGATGAGCACGCTGGGGAGCATCAGGCCGTGGTGCCGGGTTTGCGCAAAATGGCATCGAAATCAGCCACTCCCACCAGTCCTTTTGTGTTCCAGCCGGGTAAAGGCGGGATGTAGATCAGGCAGGCAGGTGTTACAATCAGGCACTTCAAGCTCGCGCTCAAGGCGCTGGGCATCCGTGAACGTCGGCAGTACGACACGCGCCACACCTACGCAACCATGTGCCTAATGGCTGGGATGAACCCTGCGTTCATCGCGAACCAACTCGGCCACAGCGTCGAGATGTTGCTCTCTACCTACGCAAAATGGATCAGCTCCTCCTCGGATTGGAAGGAGCTGGAGAAGCTGCCGTCCCGTATCTGACGGCCCAAAATCGGCCCCAAAAGGTCGGCGGCACCTAAACACACCTCTGGACACCCCGCAGGATAAGCACTTGATTTCTACCGCTAACATCACCATGCCGTCCTGCATGGGGGTTAAGGGGTGCCTATACGTCGGCTTTACTGGGTCAAATCCCCCTCTGCACCCCATCGAAACTCAGTGATTGGTATCAGAATTGGTATCACCTCACCGTGCCTCCGGCGTCCTGCCGACCGAACACAACCGCCCGCCTCCTCTGCATTTCGTCACCTTGCGGTGGCCAGCACTGCGCCGGCTGGATTACTGTATGTCCAACCAGTACCAATAGGTAATCAAAATGGATTCCCACGAAGAAGAATTTGGCGCCCTCGGCGCGCCGACCGAGATCGAGATGTGGAAGCACCAGGTCGTTCTGGTGACGAACGAGGCCGAGTACCTCAATCAGGAGCTCGTGAAGGCGCGCCAGAACATCACTAAGCTTGTGTCGATGAATGAAGCGCTGACTAAAGACCTTCAGGCGCTGCAACTGAAGGTAGTTGGTCGAGTGCTCCCCGTAAGCTGCGGGCTCAGTGACGAGTTTCTGCAGGACCGCCCAGCGCACTCTGCTGATACTCACTCACAGCCTGCATAAGCGACTCTGCCTCAAGGCGTAAGCGTTCGACCTCCTCCGCGGGGGTAAGCGAATCGCGGGCTTCGTGGTAGCGCCGCATTGCATCCATCGCCTGCTGCATGAGCGGCTCACCAGCCGCCATCTTCTCCTGTAGATCGTCCATGCTGCCCTCCGGTTTCGGTCAGGGCAGTATAGGCCAGCTCGCAGGTCAGCCCCCGGCCCCGGCTTTGATCAGCATCTGTCGCCAGGTCTCCCGCTCTTTCATCAGCGCGCTTGAGCACGTCGGCAAGCACAAAGGCGACGCGGGAAGCTGCCGCGCTTGCGGCGGCAGTACAGGAATTGCCGCCGGGCGGACTTGTAGCGTAGCGGGCTGCTCGATCGGCTTCGTCCCGCAAGCCGAGGTGAGCGCGAGCAGCGGCAGCATCAGCCACCGCACGATCAATGATTTTCTGTCCATCCTGAATCGCCTTGTTGATTGATTGTTGGCGGGCTTGTTCCTTGCTGCGCTCTTCAGCTTCAGCCAGGGCCCAGGCCTGCTTGTCGCTGGCATCGCGCGCGGCCCACCTGCCCTGCCACTCTGAATACATCGTCGCTCGGCCGTGCTGGTACGTGCCCCAGTAGGACGCCACCACCATCAGCAAGGCCGCAGCGCGCCAGGCCCAGCCGTTCACGCCAGCCTCCCGCCGGCCGCGATGTAGTGCGCCAGCAGGTCATCCAGCTTGCGCTCATGCTGCCCGTACCCTGCGCCTGGCAGGCTGGCCCAAATATTCCGGCACTTCGTGATTGCTGCCTGGATACGGCCGGCGTGCACGTCCGCCAGGGCGCCCCGCTCCTTGACCAGGTGCAGGGCCAGCTTGTCCTGGCTGATCGGGCCAAAGTCCGGAAGCTTGAGCAGGTCGCGGTAGTGCGGCCAGTAGCGCTGGAGCTGCTGGTACCGGCCGGCGGCCGTGGACTTCAGGCCCTTGTTGTTCACGGTCACCAGCACGCCAGGGTGGGTGCTGTAGCTCTTGAACGTGTTCGGGCTATCGATGCCGCCCACCACCACGTCATAGCCGTCGTCGCGGGTGTGCTTGCTGATCGACGTGCCTTCTGACCAAGCCAACATATCGAGGAAAGCGAGCGCATTCTTGCTGCCCGCCAGGGAGTCGGAAATTCGAGCCATACGTTTCTCCAGGCAATAAAAAGCCCGCTCAAGGCGGGCACAGGAAAGAAAAAGCCCCGTCAGTGCGGGGCTTTAGGCGGTGATTTCGGGGATGCCGGCCAGTCGACAATGGGGAACTCGGGCTGCAGCTCGATGCGGTTCAGGGCCACGCGGTAGCGCTTCCAGCCCAGCATGACCGCCTCTTCGTCTGCAGTCGCTTCGCCCAGGTCAACGGCATCCTGCAGCGGCGCCATGCGCGCCGTGGCGATGGCCATCAGCGCATCGCGCTGGGCCAGCGCTGCAGCGCGCAGTTGATCCGGGGTCGGCGGCACTTCTGGCAGCAGCTCGGGCGCCGGCGGAAAGGCCACCGCAAATACCCCGCCCTCGATGCTGACCGCCATGCCGTTACACATGCCTTCGACCGCCTGCAGGTGCTGTTCATCGGTGATTTCAATCGCCCCGGGAAAGGGCTCGGGGAAATTGCTCCATTGGCCGCATACGGCATTACTTGATCCTCATGTAGAAGTTGGCGCCGATGTTCTTCGTGCGTGTTTCGTTGTCCGTCCGCACGACACGCGAGGCGTCGAACGTCAGATTTTCAATGCCTCGACCCTCGACGTTAATACCCGCCGACCAGCTCGGGGCGGTGCAACTGAACGCGCCGCTCGGCGTGATAGCCGTGGCCGTTGAGAATTGCCCACCCAGGGCCGCTGTGATGTTCTGCACCGCGTCGTTCTGCAGCGAACCGCCGGCACCTGGACGGATGTAACGCCGTTCGGTGTTGAGCAGGTAGACCGTATTGCCATTGATCGGACTGCCGGACAAAGAGACCCGACCGTAAGAAACCACCAGTGGTGCTACCCCCGTCATAACCTCGCCGGTCAGCACGCCGGCGTTGTAAGCATCGCCGTATGTCAACTTGATGTAGCGATAGTCTTTATCCTTCGGCGGCTCAGGCGCGCCCGCAGTCACCGGCAATGGCACGCCGATTGGCTGCATTGCCCAGGGGTCTGCCAATGTTGCGCTGATCAAATTGGCAACAAACAAGGTGTTGGCCAGCTGTAAATTGGCTGTGCCAACCGACGCCGTTGGGGCGGTCGGAATCCCCGAAAGTGCCGGGCTGGCCAAGCTGGCCTTGGCGGCCAACGCATTAGTGATGGTCGTCGCAAAGTTCGGGTCATTGCCCAGCGCTGCAGCCAGCTCTACCAGGGTATCCAGCGCACCAGGTGCTGCACCGATCACCGCGTTAACCGTGGCCAGCACGAACGCGCAGGTGGAAAGCTGGTTTGTGTTCGTACCCGGAGCGGCGGTATCAGCACGCGGAACTCCGGTGAAAACCGGACTCTGCAGATTGGCCTTGTAGCCCAAGGCCGTATCAACCTCCGTAGCGGTGTAAGCATTGGTGATGCCGTAACCCGCCAGGGTCGTGGGGTTAAAGCCAGCCATGACCCGCCCCAAGGCATCCACCGTCACCTGTCGGTACGTGCCGGCAGTCACACCGGTCTTGCCCTGGGACAATGCGAAGGTCAACGGCGTGGTACCCAGCACCGGCGGCGTGGTGTTGGTCAGCTGCCACACTGTCAACGCGTTGGCGGTACCGGCCTGTACTGGCACAAAGTGCCCCGGGATGCATTCGATACTGTCGTCGGCATCCTGGGCACGCTGCCAAGCGCCGGCAGCCGCTACAAAAATCCAGTTCTGTGCAGCGTTGGCCTGGTTCTTCACCAGCACCCGGTCGCCGGCCACCAGCTGCACCCCGTCAATCGTCTGCAGACCGCTCAGGGCGATAGGCCCGGTTGTGGCCACGCGCACCGAACGCTTGTTGTCGGATGCCGCGATAGTCAAAATCGCCTGCAGCAGCTGGGTGACGTTCGATTCGCTCGGCACCAGGCCGCCGGCGGTGATCACGTTCAGGATTTCACGTGTGATGGCATCGCCCCAGGCAGCCGGAATCAGCGACCCCACTTGCCCCGTGGCCGGGTTCTCATCGACGAAGTGCCCGTCGACCAGGCCGACGTTAGGCACACTCTTTGGATAGTCCATCTCTACTCCCCATACTTGATAAATTCGACGGCATGCGATGGTGCAGCACGCCGTAGTACGCATTCCAGGGCGCCGCTCGGGTTGCCCCCGAACTGCTCGCCGAAGTACGCCGCCCCGAAGCGGCGCCCCAGGCGGCGCCGGGGGCCCGTGTCGAGCGTCCACATGAACTGCGCGGCCCAGGTGCCGAAGTGCGCACCGCCGAAACGTGCGCGGCCAAAGCGCGGCGCCCGGTGCTCGATCACCCGGGCCTGCGGGTAGCCTTGGCCGATGGCCAGCTCGACGAAGTACGCCGGCGACTGCCCGCCGACTTCGACCAGACGCCGGCGCACGGCCAACTGCCGGTCCTCGAACTTTGGCGAATCGCCCAAGCAGGGATCGGGCAAATCCATGACCCGCTCCCAATCCGGTACCAGCTCGCGCACGGTGTACGGGTCGGACTCGGCCAGCAGGTCGGCGGCGCGCAAGTCTTCCTTGGCCAGCAGTTCGGCACCCGCCTGCAGCAGCTCGTCAAGCCCCCGGGTTGAATTCGCGATCCCACGCGGGACCAGGCGGCAGCAACAGGCGCAGCTGCGCGTGGTAGTCCTCGGCGGTCATGATCGCCACAGCACACCCCCATACGTCAGCAACTGGTTGGCGGCGGCCGTGACGTTGCCAGCCGGGCTGATAACGTCGTGGTCACGCTCGCCCGTGGCGCCGCTGATAGCCTCGCGAACGTGCGACAGCAGCAGCTCGCCACCCAGGGCAGATTCGCGGTTGTGCAGATCGATCAGCGCCGCCTCTACGGCACGGCGCACGGCGCTGCTGTCGGGGCTGACCTTCAGTTCGTACTGCACCGGCTTTTCGGCCGGTGGCAGAACGTACAGCTCGGCGGTCACCGGGCGTTCTTTCTCGATGTATGCGTGCACCAGGTCGCACGCGGCCGGGCTGGGATCGGGTCTATATCGCTGTCGCGCATGAAGAACAGCGCGACGGTGCGGGGCCCATCCAGTGCCGCACGACCCAGGCGCGCGTAACTCCGGCCACCTCCAGTGCCCAGGTCACGTAATCGCTTTGGCTGCCACCGTGGGGAATCACCCGGTAAGAACGGATCACCCGCGCGCGCAGGGCCTCAATGCTCTCCTGGGCCACGCCGCCCTGCAGGCCAGGCGCATCGACGGTCACCGTCTCTTTCACGCCCAGCACCGGCGAGACGAAGCGCAGCACAGTGCCCGCCGGGGTGTTGCCCAGCGGGCCGGCGTCCAGGGCTTCAAGCTTGGCAGTACCGCTCGCGCCGGCCAGGGTCGTTGTGGTCGTCACTCGAAGCGCACGCCGTCGTCACGCTGCAGCAGCGTGCGGCATCGAGCACGCCGAGACGCGCCGGCGAATGTCGCGGTACCGGTGGTGGCCACCGCTTCCAGGCGGCCACGCTTCAAGCGCGCTTGAGCCATGCGTAGCAAGTTTTCTTCGTCCGCGTGTCCGGCAATCTGGTCGGCAATGTAGGCCTGATGCCGTAGCGGCCATACGACGCGCAGCCAGCACGCGGGCCAGCACCTCGGCGTCGGAGCGCAGCAGCGCACTGGAGCCCGCCAGGCGCGACAGCTCGGTGCTGATCAGCTCGGGCGGCTGGGGGTGTTAAACGGCATTGATCACCTGCCATAAGTCGTCGAGTTGCAGATTGATGGTTCGTCCGTCTCGCAACGTCAGCACCACTCCCATGTTCAGCCGGTCGTACCCCGGGCCACGTTACCGTAACGGCGGTCACGCGACCGTCACCGAGCATCAGGCCAGCGCTTCCGCGCGAAGGCTCGGCCTCTGCAGCGTGGCGTCGTTCAGCGTGCGCCGGCGCAACTGCCACAGCCGCGACCCGATACGGTCGTCGGCCTGGCTGGGGAACTGTCGCCCCACAGCCGAAGCGTTCGGCGTCGTCGAGACGGTCATCGGCGCCGGCCGGCGCCAGGTCAGCAGGCTGATCACCGCCGGCCGTTGCCAGGCCGTGTCGGTTTCGTCGCCTTCAATCAGTGCCATGCGCTACTCCTTGACGGCTTCTTGTCCGAGCCTTCGTGTACGTGCAGCGACGTGCTAACGCGGCGGCGACCTGATCCCGACCGACTCGATACGGCCGGTGGTGCTGATCAGCGCGTGTCGAACTCGACCGCCGTGGTGGCCTTGATGCGCATGACCGGGTATCAATCGCGACCGCCGTGTCGGCCTTGATGTTCAGGGTCAAGGTCTCATCGCGATTTCGCGGCCGCGCTTGAAGTGCAGAAAATCGCCCTCGTCGGTGTACATGGCGACCTCGCGGTCTGAGCGCCTGCAGGCGAAAGCGCCGTCGGCCACCACGACCCGATGCCGTGTGATCGATCACGCCGACAACACCGCCACGGCCTCGGCCCCGGGGTGTGGGTTGGACGTGAGCCCATAGGGCTCGAAATGCTCCATGCCGTCTTTCACCTCATCGGCGTTCAGGCGCATCTGTAGGCCCTGCATCTTGCTGTCAGGGTTCACCAGGCCAGTTCACCCGGGCTATCACGTTGTTGCTCGGCTTCATGTGCCAGGCTTCCAGTCAGCGGAATGAGGTACTCGAAGTTGTCGGCCTTGCCGCCCTTCTTGAGCTTGCGCGTGCTGTGCGGGTCTTTCGGCTCGGGTCGAAGGCATCCGGCGGCGCCACGGTTCAGGTTGGCCACCGTGCCGCCTTCGTCCAGGCTGTATTCGATTCGCTGATCAGCATGTCGCGGTCGATGCGCATCAGCGGATCGACCACCCGAACGATCATGTTCGGCAGCCACAGGGCGCCGTTGGACTGCCGCCAGCCCTGCACCTTGTATTCAGCGTCAGGGCCTTGCCCATGCGGTTGCCGCGCTCCCAGTTGGCCCGAGCGGCGGCCAGGTCCGGGGTCATCTGCCGCTTTCGTGAATCACCAGCACACGCTTGCGTGCGGCCGCGGATCAGTCACGGCGGCCTGCACCTCCGAGGCCTCGGCCCAAATGCGTCATCCGTGCCCGAGCGCTGGCCGGTCACCTTGTAGTCCGAGAACACCCCGGAAAGTCGAGCGCCGCATCACCGGTCAGGATGTTCTGCCCCAGCTCCAGGCGGTCAACCGCGCGGCCGGCTGACCCTGGGCGAATGATCACCAGCCGCCCCGCGTGTCGTCCGTTGACAGCAGCCGCGATAGGGTCAGCAGCCGGTCGATTGACTCGAATACGGTTTCCCCGGGTTCGATAGCGTGTTCGGCAGCTTCGACGTTTCCGCGCCTGGCTGCCACCTGTACGCCGTAGGGCTCGCCAGGGCCTGCACGATTTGTTGCACGGTCTGGCCTTCCACTGCCCGGGCTTGTTGATCGCCGAGCAGTCCACCAGGTCGGCGGTCAGCGACCGGCCCTGAATCGAACGCGTCA